>CM033394.1:2877595-3056871 GCA_019426215.1 Buddleja alternifolia
CAACATTTAATGCATTTGAAATATACCCGTTGGTATTTTAATGCTTTGAGAATATTTGCATTAAACTCCTTCTGGACTTAGAAGTAATCCGGTGGTGAAACATTTCTGTCCCATAAGGTAACGCTTGATATAGCTGGCCAAGTGAACGCTTGGAGACTGTATCTATTTCTGAGATCAGGCGCTTGAGTCTTCGAACTGTACCACTGATAAACTCACTCAGAAATCATCAGACGCTCAGCCTAAGACTATTTTGCCTACCACTCTAAAGTAAGATAACAAAGCCTAATAAATCTATTACAAGTCTAACGCTTCAAAGCTATACAATTTCTACAAAAAAATAAACTTACAACTTTTTTGGGGTCTAACAAAAACGTAATTGTCATCATCAAAACTTCTAACATGAAATTCCTAACAATTTCCCCTTTTTGATGATGGCAATACTTACTCTTTTATAGTTCAAGAGTTAGATAGCCAAACGTAAAAGTTAGCTTTGATCAGTAGACGTTAGTTAAAGTTAGTTACGCTTCAACGAGATGTTTCAGCAAAAAAAATGCATTTCATATTTATCGAGAATTACAAGCATTTTTACAGCTGAATATTTAAAGATATAAGAGACAAGAATATAGATAATGTAAATCAGAAAGCTTAATGACTTGGTCTAAACTTGTATCGCTTGGACATTTCAGCTCGGATAGCTTCAGTCAGATTGTCTTCCAAGATCATCATTGCTTCATGATCTTTGTTGATGATAGCTTGTTTTCTTCTTGTTGTCTCTTTTGAATACTTTAAAGTGATTATCCCAGTCCGTTGGGTCGATACCAATGTACCTTAGGCAGATTCGAAAAGCTTGGCTAAAACAGTCATTTCCTTTCTTCAGCTAAGATCTGTGGATCTGTAGGTTGTGAAATGGATGTTCCTGAAGAGGAATGTCAAACTGTTCAAGCAGTGCTCTTGTAGGAATTGGTAGGTTTGGATTATAACGCTCTAGGAGGTTCCCTTAGTGTACTACTGGGCGCTCCGGATGAACTGTGTCAGAGCAGTTATCCAAGACGGGAGATTAAGCGCAGACTGAGAAGGAGGCATTTGACGCTTAGCAGACGGAGGATCTTCAACTTTTGAACTGGACGCTTTCCGCTGTCTCCTTTCTTCTTTTCTTCCCCCTTATTGCATCATCAGATTTAAGAAGTGGTTTGTGAGTACATTACCTGATGAGCAATCTGGGATAAGGAATCTGTGATGTCATCCAGACGCTTGTCGAAGCGTTCTGCATAACAAGAAGCTTAGCGCTGGTGGCGTCATTCACAGATATCTCAAGGGTTGCAAGGCGCTTTTCAAGTTCTTCTTTCATGGCAAGTTGGGTGGCGTGGGCAGCATCCTGCATTTCTTGAAAGTCTTGTTTGCACTCACCAACTGCCGCTTGAGCTGAACTACGCATATGAGCAATCTGAGCGCTCATTACGTGCGTTTCAATCTTTGCCAGGTTCTTCCTATCCAATGGAGAGATTCTTCTCTGAGTAGCTTGAGCGCTAATTGTCTCCAAAACAGATTGAAGCAGGGGACCGAAGGCTTGACTCTCATCTGATTGAACCACTTGAGGAGCTGGTCGCTTGAACCGTGATGAGTGTTTGAGAGAGTCAAAAGAAACTTGATAGGCTGGATCAAAACAGTACCTCGAATATCCGGGAAGTATCTTCAGCACTATCAATGGTAGCATGTTCAGGAGCGTCAGGAATACTGGTATCTGCAGATTTGGACGCTTCAGATGTCTCAGCAGGCGCTTCCTCAAGCGTTGACTCAGGCTGGCGAAAGTCAGTGAATTGAAAGTTCCAGCTTGCTGAGTCGGCATAAGAGGTGGATGTAGAATCCAAGAGTTCAATGAGTCTGGTCCTGGACATACAAGTACCGGAGATAAATGTGCGAAGAGGACTATCAATGGCCCTGATGTACATTGGACCAATGATATCCAGCACATGATCTGGGAAATTTTGGACGGCGCTGAGCGATGGAGAATAGGAATCTGTGCAGTGAGTTCTGGAAAATCCAATCAAGCAATCTGAGGGAAGAGATGCAGGACGTCGATGTGTAGGCACACAGTCCGCATAGTACTCTTCAAGATACGGATAATGGCTTGAGCGAGCTCTTGATTCCTTTCAAGCAGAGAAAGAACATACTCATAGTGATTGAGTACCTCACTGCGAATGGAAGGGAGCAGCGGATATCCTTTGAATGAATTGATCACTGAGCCATTCCAAGATCTGAGATTGGCAGTGAAGATTTTATCAAAGAGAGATACGGGAGATAGAATCTTTACCATCAGATTGAAGTTTTCTTCACAGTGGCTTGGAGCAAGATTTAAGCACCGTTCACCAACTGTACCACTGGAAGACGCTTGAGCATTAAACCGAAGAGGGGTGATGGATAATCTCTGAAGTTCTTGACGTAGACATTGTTCTATTTGATGTCTAATAATTGGGAGCTTGAGAACAGGTCCGAGTCTTTGTTGACGCTTCAGGAGGCAATACTTGGCGAATTGACGCTTCTTGTCATGCATGCCTATGCCGAAAAGATGGGGAGCTTGGACTAACTCTGGGAAGGTGTATTTATGTCCCATGTACGCTTCAACCCAATTTTCATTTATACAGAAGTCTGTGCCAGCATTCACCATAGCACGAATACCTTCAAGATGAATATCTCTTATGGCTTCAAAGCGGTGCTTATCAGGCTGATAGTTGGCATTCCAGACGCTGTCAAAGTAAGCATCAGCTTCAGTCTGGAGCAGATCGGTCAACGATTCAAGGCGTCACCAGCATGAATCTCTTTATTTTTCCATAGACAGAGAGGTCGGGCCGATGCAAGATTTTCAGGGCTGTGAGCCGTCTGAGGGAAATGTGTGTAACCTTCTCTGTTCAAGACTGACTCTGAGGGATTGAGAAAGCTAGGACGGAGAGGATCATACACACGAACACTGTAATCCCTTAGCGCGAACCCAGTTGGTCTGCTGTGGCCATTGTCAAGATAGTAAGCCACATCCACGGCACATCTAGGAGGTCTGTCTCTTGGTCTGTCTAGAACGGTTGCTTTGATTGCGCTGTCAAAGTCAATCAGTCTTGCAGCGTCAGCTTCTGCAGCAATATATCTTTCTATATTATATCCTGCAGGAATGAAATCTTCGTCGAGCGCTGGGGGCATATAGTTAATTGAATGATCAATTGTCTTCAGCGGATCGAGTTGAAAGAAGTGACGAGGAGCTCTAACGTCTTCAGCAGCGTTCTGATCTTCTGAACGTGCCTCTTAAAGTAGGTTCCTCAGGTTCAATTGCAGCTACTTAGCGGCAACATCTTGAGCGATAGCTACAACTCCAGTCAGGTCCACATCCAACAGAACATCTGTGGACACTTCAGCAGCAGCTGGAAACTATAGCTGAAAAACAAGAGCCATCCTCTATAAGAGCAGGATCTTCTACAGATGTAGGATAGAAATGCTGTGGGAGAAATAAACTTACCCTGAGAACTAAGCTCAACAGCAGTTCTGGAGGCTTGGCTCAACAGCAGCATCTTGAGCGCTTGGCTCAACTACAACTTGAGCTCAAGCATCTTGAGCGCTTGGCTCAACAACAACTTGAGCGTTGGCTCAACGAACTTGAGCGCTGGTCAACGACGACTTGAGCGCTTGGCTCAACTGTCTCAGGCTCTTCAGGAGTAGCTTGACGCTTGCTAGTCCTGGAACGCTTAAAGATTCTTTAATGTTGACTCCTTCAACTAGTTTAGCCGGAGGAGCGGGAGGGAGGATCAGCAGCTGGTTCTTCAAAGTCTATTTGCTTAATGATCCCTTCCAGCTTTCGTCTTTTGAGAGGCAACTTGTCCTCGGCATCTTCATCAGTTTCCTCATCAATCTTTTGAGAGGGGACGGCAATTTTAACTTTGGGTTTTCTGGGGGCTCTCTTCTTCGTTACTGCTGGACGCTTCACAGCTTCCTCTGGCACTGGTCTCTCAGCCTTTTGAGCAAGCAGTTGGCGTTCTTCCAGTCGCTCAGATAGGGGTCTAGCCGCACCACTAACTTTTGGAGGATTGAACATATTGGTCAGAATCCTTTCCCAACAACTTGGACTTATTCAAAGGAAGTCCAGACGAGTACACACAATTCGATTAAACAAGATGTCACTCAGGATGAGTCCATAAGGCTTATTTGAAGCGCTTAGACTGTCCCGAAACCGTCCGAAGATGTACTCACTCCAGTTGATTTTGATGTTGAAGAGTATAGCAACCATCATCTGAAATTGGACAGGATTACTTTATCAAAGGTTCCACGCGGCATTCTATGATCTTGCTGCAGAAATCAGCCAATAACCGATATTTGGACACCAGATCTTTCTTCTCGAAGTATTGAGTGTAAGGAACGTCGTCGTACGCACTCATGATTGCCCATGCTTCCTTAATTTGTTTTAACGTAACAGAATCCAGTGCCTCACCCTCATTAGGCAAATTGAAGTTCTTGGCAATGGTGGAAGCAGATAGGATGAATTCCTTTGGAGACTCCTTCTTGGAGAAGGGAATTTTACAAGAGATGGACTTCTTGTCCTCTGAAAGGTAGCAGTCTTCCAGAAAGTTTCAACTTCAGTAGGAAACATATAAGAGTATTGGGTTAAGAAGGGTTTGAGCCCAGCTTGGACGACCATGTCCATTACATCCGTCAGGTTGATCTGAGTTTGTTCATATAGGAATTTCCAGTCGACAACAAGACCTTCAGTACCTTGATGGTAGTTTCAGCAGAAGTAGATGATGATTTCTTTGGTGCCATTTTTTGTTAAAACGAAGAAGATGAACTGAGATTTTCTGTTGTATTGAGAGAGAGAAAGAGAGATTTGCAGATATGCGTGAATAGAAAGTAAGTTACTTTTTCTGCAGAGTTTGTGTTTTAATGACACAGTAAAGAGTTTTTGAAACTTGTGTTGTGTAGTCTTAGTAGGATTTAAACACGTGTAATAACTGTTGAATCTTAGCCATGAATTTATTAACTGCGGACGCGAGTTTTGTGTAAAAGAGAGAAGTTACATTTGGTAATTCTCATATATAAAGATTTGACATCCGAGTTAAAGAAAAATTAACGTTTGGTATTTTCAGAGTGTAACACACGCGCATGTTTGTACACTGACACGTACACAAACACGTGCTATCTCTGAACCGTCATTTTTAAAAAATTTGAGTACCGCCAGTTTGATGTGATAGAGGCGTGTGAGTAGATTACAAAATAGACCTTTGAGTCTACCCACGACCTTGAAAGAAGTTTGAAAAATTTTATGCATGGCTTGTAACAAAAATATTTTATAAATTTTTGATAAACTATTCAGCGCTTAGCTGATAAGATGGACGCTTGAAGTCAAAAGACTTCAATATTTTGAGCATTCATATTTTATGCAAACATAGAACTGAGCGTTGATGATTATGCATCTGAAAATTTTATCATTGACGCTTACAGTTATGATCAAGTAAAAAAATTTGTTTAAGAATATTGTGAGATATAACTTAAGTGGATTCCCCCTAAATTATATGCCTAATAAAATATGATGCTTCATGATCAAGCGTTTAAATCAATCATACCTAGTTCACTTCTCAAAGTGAGAAAACGTTGTTCATTGAGTGCTTTGGTGAAGATATCTGCCAGTTGTTTGTCAGTTCCAATGAAGTGCATGGAGATATCTTTCTTTTGAACGTGGTCACGAAGGAAATGGTATCTAATGTCAATGTGTTTGGTTCTTGAATGAAGAACAGGGTTTGAGTCATGGCTAAAGCGCTTTGGTTATCACAATGAATGGGGGTTGGTCCTAAGATTGTTCCGTAATCTCTAAGTTGTTGCCTCATCCATAGAACTTGTGCACAACAACTTCCTGCAGCTACATACTCAGCTTCGGCTGTGGAGGTAGCTATGGATTGTTGTTTCTTGCTATGCCATGAAACTAACCTATCACCTAAGAATTGACAAGTACCACTAGTGCTTTTACGATCTATTTTGCAACCTGCAAAATCTGCATCTGAGTAACCGATTAGTTCAAAAGGAGAATCCCTGGGATACCATAAGCCCACATGTTGTGTGCCTTTTAGGTATTTAAGGATTTTCTTGGCAGCAGTCAAGTGTGACTCTTTAGGATCAGCTTGGAATCGTGCACACATACATACCGAAAACATAATATCAGGTCTACTGGCAGTGAGATAAAGAAGTGATCCTATGATACCTCTATAATTAGTGATATCAACTTTCTTTCCACTTTCATCTTTATCTAACTTAAGCGTTTGGCTCATTGGAATTTTTGAATATGATGCATTTTCCATACCAAATTTCTTAATCATATCTCGTGTATATTAGCTTGGTTGATAAATATGCCATTAGGGAGTTGTTTAACTTGTAGTCCTAAGAAGAAGGTTAATTCACCCATCATGCTCATTTCAAATTGTTCTTGCATCATTTTCGAAAATTTCTCACACAGACGCTTATTAGTAGAACCAAATATAATGTCATCAACGTAAATTTGAACTAAGAGAATATCTTCATCATTGGTAATTTAAATAACGTTGTGTCAACGCTGCCTTTTGAAAAACCTTTACCAATAAGAAAGATAGAGAGAGTGTCATACCATGCTCGAGGGAGGTGCTTGATAAGCCCATAAAGTGCCTTTCGAGCTTGTAAACCATACCCTTACCATGATTGTTGATGAATCCTGGAGGTTGCTCCACATACATCTTCTTGGAGTTTACCATTCAGGAAGGCACTCTTTACGTCCATTTGAAATACTGTAAACTTGTTAAACGCTGCGTACGCTAGAAACATGCGGATTGCTTCAAGACGAGCAACAGGAGCGTGAGTCTCATCAAAGTCAATGCCCTCCTCTTGGCAGTATCCTTGAGCTACGAGTCTGGCCTTGTTTCTACAACAATGCCGTCCTCATCCATCTTGTTTCTATATACCCATCTAGTTCCAATAACTCCTTGATGAGTTGGTCTTGGTACTAACATCCAAACTTTATTTCGCTCAAACTGATTGAGCTCTTCTTGCATAGCTTCAATCCAACTTGGATCACTTAACGCTTCATCCACTTTCTTAGGTTCCATTTGAGATAGAAAGCTTGCGAACATAGCCTCATTAAATGTAGCGGCTCTAGTTCTAACTGGTGCTTCAATATCTCCAATGATTTGCTCAGGTGGATGGTCACGTAACCATAGTCTATCTGTTTGGAAAGGGTTTTGAGAATGAACAGACGCTTGAGAATCATTCGCTTGACCATTCTCCTGCGTTGGCGCTTCAAGTTCATGATTCTTCTTTGCACTTGATGATCATTCTTTCATGATCATTCGTGTTTCTTACATGATAATTAGATTGATTTCACGAGTATTCTTAGGAGGAGGCACTGAGATCTCATCATCATCGTCAGTATCTTCATCAATAGTAATTTTGGACGCTTGATGACATAGATCTTCAACTCCTACATCATTTATACTTACCTTACTCGGCTCTTGGTTAGCATCATCAAACACAACATGAATAGATTCCTCAACCTTCGATTTGATCTTATTGAGAATGCGAAAATTCTTTCCATTTTTGGCGTAGCCTAGAAAGATTCCTTCATCCGCTTTAGGATCAAAAGTCTTTAGGCTTTGGGATCCATTATTATGAATAAAACATTTAGAACCAAAGACGTGAAAGTATGAATATTTGGCTTACGTCCCTTCCACAGTTCATATGGAGTTTTTCCATGCTGTTTGTTGATCATGCATCGATTTTGAGTGTAACAAGCAGTGTTGATCGCTTCGGCCCAAAATCTAGGAGCAAGCTTAGATTCAGCTAACATAGTCCTAGCGGCTTCCTTAAGCGTTCGGTTCCGGCGCTCAGCAACACCATTTTGTTGGGGAGTTCTGGGAGCTGAATACTCATGATGTATTCCATTTTCTGCACAAAACTTCTCAACAACCTTGTTAGTAAACTCAGTACCGTGATCGCTCTTATTCTTGCAACCTTAAGATTTTTCAATGTTTGAAGTTGCCGAATAAGCGCTGTTAACTTGTCACATGTTTCATCTTTGGATGAAAGAAATTCCACCCAAGTAAATCTAGAGAAATCGTCTACTACCACTAAAGTATACTTTTTACCGCTTACACTGATTGTTTGAACAGGTCCAAACAAATCCATGTGAAGTAGTTCAAGTATTCTAGAAGTAGATAGATGAGGTTTTCTCTTGAAAGATGATTTAACTTGTTTACCCATTTGACAAGCGTCACAGAGGCGATCCTTATGAAATGGTCCATTTGGCAATCCCTCTACAAGATTTTGACTTATAAGCTGAGAGATTGTCTTAAAGTTGAGGTGATTCATTTTTCTATGCCATACCAACCCACTTTAGATTCATTTTTAGCAACAAAGCATGTTGGGTTGTTATCAAGTGTTGAACCCCAATCTACCAAATATACATTGTTATTCCTTTTTCCTTTTAGTTTAGTAGATTTAGTCTTAGCGTCGTTTATATAGCAATAGTCACTTGAGAATATGACTTCAAAGCCTTTATCGCAGAATTGACTTATGCTTAATAAATTGTGCTTTAGACCCTCAACAAAATAAACATCACTTATCATGATGTTCCCCTATGCACAGTACCTATACCTTTGGTTTTACCTTTGGAGTTATCACCAAATACAACCTGAGGACCATTGGCAGCTTGATAGTTGATCAGAAGATCTTTGGAACCTGTCATGTGCCTTGACGATCCACTATCAAAATACCAAACAGATGTATTGACTTTAGCTCTAGGTACCTGCAATCAAAAGGGAAGTTCTATTTCTGTTTAGGTACCATTGTTGCTTGGGTCCTTCAACATTAGTATCCTTGTTAGTGTTAATTAGAACTTTAGGAACCCAAATTTGCCTTGTCTTCATAGTAGGAATATTGGCCTTTTTGGGTTCACCTTGTGCTGTGTGTAATTTTTGGATGTATAATAATATCCACGATTATAATAATAGTCATAATCATAATTATCATAGTATCGATAATATGATCTTGACTGTTTTGGATATCGACGCTGGTATTTCCTTGGCTCTGGCTTGAGTTGCACGTTTGGTGCTAGACGCTTAGCGCTTGATTCACAGTGACTAGATTTATCCTTAGCTTTTTGAGCGTTTGGATGAGTCTGTCTTTGTGGATCATTTGCTTTAGCCTTACCCTTGTCTGAGTTAGTTTTGACTTTCTCATTTGGCCTCTTACCATTGTCCCTTGGTTCATTTTGAGTTTGACCTTGTGAACTTTCTTAACAAAGAAAACAACCTTTCCTTTGTGTTTGCCGTAACATTAGGTTGTTTGGTTGTTTACCGAATTCATTGCATCCTAAACGGTCTTTTCTCCAAAACTTGTTATTTCAGTCACATTGTCGAGCTTTCTGGATGCTTTGGACAACGATGAGATGAGCTGTTCTGACTTGGCAAGTCTAGCCATCAGATCAGCTTCTCTCTTGACTATTATATCAATATCACCTCTCAATTGAATAACTTCACTCTCAAGCGATTGGTTTTTCTCAATGCACTGTTGCTGAATTTGCAACTCTGCTCTGAGCGTTACTTTATCGTTTGTGAGTGATGAAATAATAGCGAGATCATTTTGATATATTTTGGCAGCTTCTTGACATTCATTGTAATATTCTTTGACTTTGTCAAGTAATTCATCATAAGAAAGAGGAATTGATAATTCATTGATTACCTCAGGGGACGCTTCATCATCTCTGGCCATGAGACATATGAGCGCTGAGTCATCTATCGGCTCATCATCATCACTACTTTCGTCTGATGATTCTAAATCTTCAGGTGCTGATGCTGGTTCTGATTCCGCAAGCAAACCTTGTTGTCGAAGGTTGCTCCTGAATTGGTTTCTATCCAAGTAATCCTGCCTTGAGGGCTTGGATACATTTGGATAGGGACAATTTACCTGGTAGTGCCCCGGTTTCCTGCAATTATAACAAAGATTGGTTTTCATTTTTTGTTCACTTGTTAGCCTTGCAGTGTGTGGTTTAGAAACCACTGGAGCTGGAAGATTTTGAGTAGACGCTTGATATTGAGTAGGCGCTTGAGGTAAAGGAACAGAATATTGAGGCGCTTGAAACTGTTGTTGTATGGGAGAAGGCGCTTGATATGAACTTTGTCCTTGATTATTAGGACCTTTTCCTTTTTTCATATCTCAAGAACTTCCTGAATCTATTCAGCAAAGCCAACTCTTCTTCCTCATTAATGTCCGAATTCTTTCCTTTGTTACCCGATTTGCCTTTGATTGATGCAATGAGCGCTCCAGATTCAATCACTGGATTACTCACAATGTCACTAGCAGAGTTCAACTCGAACTCAAAAGCTTTATCTCTGAAAAGGCGTCTTCTGGAGTTAAGAGATCCAGCATGTTTGATTCTCTCATAGCTGTTGTCTTCATCAAGAATTTACTTGGTAGACTTCTAAAGATCTTAACCACCATTTCTCGATTCTGTAAGTCCATTCCCAATGACGTAAGTTCTGTAACAAGAGCTGTGAATCTTATATCCAATTGCTCTAGTGTTTCATTGGGTAGCATCTTAAATCCGTTAAACTTTTCCTTAGCAATGGAAAGTTTGTTTTCTTTGATTTGAGCTGAACCACCACAGATTGTAGCCAGCTTATCCCATATTTCTTTAGTCGTTTTGCAAGATTTGATTTATTGAATAAGTTATCATTATCACCAATAGCCGTATACAGAGCGTTGCGACCAACATTGTCCAAGTTAGCTCTTCGACGCTCATCTGGAGACCATTCTTGTTTTGGTTTTTCAACGTAACCATCAGGGGTTTCTTCTGTGGCTCCAGGCGCTCTTGTGATAACTTTGTATATTTTGATTGGCCCATCTGAAATAATATCGCACATGTCATCATCGCATGAACATAAATACGTAAATGCTTTGACTTTCCATGTGTCAAAATTTGATTCTGTCAATTTGGGAACTTTAGCAAATGCCATATCTAAGCTTTTTAAAAAAAGATTTTGAAAGAAAAAGATCTAAACAAGCAGTTATGCTTGGAATTTTAAAATTTCAAAAATTAACCGCTCTGATACCACTTGTTGGTCCCAAGTGGCATACGAAAGGGTCTAGAAGGGGGGGGTTGAATAGACCCTTTAAGTCTTTTTCGACTTAAAATTGATTTCGTATTAAACGTATTTGGACGCTTGAAATGATAGGCGCTTGAAGAGTGTGACGCTTCACCTTAGCGTTCACACAAGATATTTGAGACTTTGTGAAGCGTCTAATGAAGACTGTTTTATAAAGTTAACTTAGACTTCAGGAATTGAATACTTTGACCTTGTAGGTTAAGCGTTCAGTTCTTTTAATCAGGGTTAGCACAGCGGAATGATTTTGGAGTCTTCTCTTTGAAAGTTTTAGCGTCACAAGATGTTTCTTAGGTGCTTAGCTTTTGATTGTGTTTTACTTATGCAGTGATATGATAGATGAATGAAATGACTGAAAAGTAAATAACACAATATTTGTAAGGTTCGTTGGGTGGTGTAATCCCAACTACGTCCTTCTTCTCCTTTGCACTTGGAGGCAATCCACTAAGATGATTCTCAAAGAATCACACAGAATCTTCTACAAATTAGGGAGAGATGGATGTCGATGACTTGAGCTCCTTGATCACACAGATTTCTGCTTCAAATCACTTCAACCCTCTTGCTTCTTTCACCCAGAAATGATGCAAGTATCCAACTTCGACTTCACACAGATCGCGAGGCTTGGATGGGATTTTCTAAAAGGTTTGTTTGATTTTGATGAAGTTCAAACAACTTGGTAATATCTCAGTAGGAATCTGGTTTCTGCAAAAAGAATGTTTGAGATATTTGTTGACTGTCTCAGGAATATAAGAAAAGCAATTTGGATGTTTCTTGAAGTTTCGGGCTTTTCTGAGAATTTAAGGAATGAGATTTTAATGCAACAGCAATTTGGCTTTGATAAAATTGTTGCTACTTCTTTGTTTGTTGTTGAAGTCCTATTTATAGGTATTCTGGGAGAAAGTGTCCGTTTGACACATGCACTGGCGCGTGTCTCTCACTTTCGCGAGTGAACAGCTTTTGTCCTTTTTCCTGAAAATCTGCTGCACGAAAGTTGGTGCTGCAGTCTGAGATAGTTGACAGTCAAATGGTGGCTTCTCCGTACGTCTGACATTGCTTATCATATTAAATGCTCTTATCAACATTTAATGCATTTGAAATTAATACCCGTTGGTATTTAATGCTTTGAGAATATTTGCATTAAACTCCTTCTGGACTTAGAAGTAAATTCCGGTGAAATCACTTCTGTCCCATAAGGTAACGCTTGATATAGCTGGCCAAAGTGAACGCTTGGAGACTGTATCTATCTTCTGAGATCAGGCGCTTGAGTCTTCGAACTTTACCACTGATAAACTCACTCAGAAATCATCAGACGCTCAGCCTAAGACTATTTTGCCTAACACTCTAAAGTAAGATAACAAAGCCTAATAAATCTATTATAAGTCTAACGCTTCAAAGCCTATACAAGTTTTCTACAAAAAAATAAACTTACAACTTTTTTGGGGTCTAACAAAAACTTAATTGTCATCATCAAAACTTCTAACATGAAATTCCTAACAGTTGTGCACTGCGTGCTGATTTTTTTTTTTTTTTTTTGCAAACTTTCAATAATACCTTGTTTCGTTGTACATTGGCAGGTAATACAATGATTTTTTTCAAAGATACTTCGTCCCCTTCCGGAGATCAATATTTGACAATTCTTGACAACGAGAACCAACCTATGGAGGAAGGTGTTCATCTATCGGTTCATATTTCTCTTGTCGGTCGAAAGGCAAAACGGTGGCCAAGTTTGAAAAAACTCATTGTCCATGTTTGGAAGGTGTGAAGAAATTAATTTGAACAAACAACTAAGGCATGGGTCTGCGATTCTTCTTACCACCAACCGTCGAATGAGCCACTTATTTTGCCAACACTGGGGCTAACATCATTGAGGCAAGGCGAAGTGGATTGAGACGACATCAAATTCCTTGGTGAATTTACTACATCAAAGGTACTGGGAGTGGACAGAGGACATCCTTAGCGGTGCAAAGATAAGTTACTGTCTGCCAGGATCTACGATGCAGTGTTGCCTCGATGTATACTTATGATCGAAACACGAACATCGTGAAAGCCTTCTCCTAGGCTTGGTGTCCCACTACGAATACATTACTGAAGTTCCAATTGGCGAGTTTTCGATATCTCTGTGGGATTATACGCTCTCGCAGGTCTTCCCATGACTGGACTCTTCTACGATAAGTCATCCCTAATGCTAGGAGCTCACCGGTATTGACAAAGGGGCACATATTTCTCCTCGCTCATGTGAATACTTATTCCGCCTTACCATTTACTTCTAGGAGGCTCCAAGGTGAATCAATATTCCCAAGTGTCTGTTGACCAATGGGTGAGGTTTTGGTCCAAGAAGAAGGTGAAATATAGCCAAACTCCTATTCGTAAGGAGAAGAAGTCCACTCGCCTAGCGTCTACTCACAACCCCCTTGGAGATTTAGGTGTTCACGAGAAGTGGTCGACTACGGAGGAGGCGATATTTTCCAAACTCGGCATTAGGGAAACTTTGAAGGAAGAGACTTACTTGGCGGCTCACTTGGCTTGTTGGCTCTGTACCTTTGTTCTTCCTGGGAGAGATGTTAACACTATACGGCCAAGTACTTTCAAGATGGCTGCAATTAGGCTAGTGGTCGACAAGTTAGCTTGACGATCCCTGTTTTGGCAAGCATTTACAAAGGTTTGAATGAAGTTTCGACTTCTATGAGACCAACTAAAGCGAATACTTCGTTCCCTATCCATTTCGTATATGCTTGGTTGGCTTATTACTTCAAGACTCACTACCCAGTTGGGCGTGAATTGCGTGGTCCTAAGATGGTGAAATTCTCTGGCGAAGGGGGTGCAAGATACTTTGATCCAACAGAGGCCCGACGACGCATCCATAAGGGAGAGACTGCTGCTTGGACTTGCCTAATGACCACGACGAGCAAGGATCTCATGTTTATTGATGATGGCGAATACGGGGAGTCTAAGGCGAATCTTTTCATGTCCATTCGCTCGCACTATCTGTCTTTGAGACAGGGTGAAAAGTCCATTGTTGAGCCTTATAGTCCACATAGATTTGGACGCCAATTTGGCTACTATCAGGAGGTTCCTGGTGTATCAAGTATGATGTCCGAACAGTTACATCAGATGAGGTTCTTCGTTATTGGCGCTTGTGTACTTTTACCAAGTCCCTTTCTAAGGCTATGCTTCTTTATATTCCCCCAAATGCTAAGAAGCTCTTTTCAAAGAATTATAAAGAATGGTGGGCAAAGACTCATGGCACATATCTTGAGGAGAACATATCGTTCTTGAATGGTTTAAAGCAAACCCCACTTAAAGACAAAAAACACATTGAAGGAGATTGCATGCTTAAAGACATTACTCCTAATCCTCTACATCCTCATCTGCCATCCCTTATTATTGAATGTAGTGTACCAGCTACTGAAGCTTTTGAGGGGAGTAAAAAGAGAAGTTCTTCATGCGACTTGGAGGATAGTCGTAGTAGCAACGCGGACCAACACTGGAAGAGACAAAGAAAGATCTAAATCCACTGCGACATACCGATGCCGATGTTCTGAGTAATCTATCATTATTGATTTTTCCAAACAGGTTTTCTTCTCCTTTCTTTTCTTGATTTATTACTCCCCATTTGAAATTCTTCCGAAACTTTCTCTAATGTAGCCTTTTTTTATTTCAGTTACATAAAGAAATTTTAGATGTGAATGCTGCTGAGGAATCTCAAGATGAATCCGATTCACCGGATGTAGCTCCCATAGCATGTAAGAAAAGTCAAGAAAAGACATCCAACCTGCTAGTGTTGAACAGAGACCACCTTCTCCTGAGGCTTCAGTATTTGTGGGGATGAAATATGTACTTGACAGCAACGCATTCATGTTCAGAGCTTATGGCGTATTATTCGGGATAAGATCACAAAAGCAAAAGTTGATGACATCTCATCTTTGAAGGACGAAGTTCAAGTTGTTTATGACTCAATGAAGGTCTTCAAAGATATAGATGTTTCTCACATTGACGGACTATTGCAATCATTGTTTTATAAGGCAGCTGCCTATGATGCCGCGAGATCCTCATCTTCAGAAAGGCTATCCAAGGAGCTTCTTGATCAACAGCTCGGGGATACCAAGGACCGTCTAGGTAAAGCCAAGACTAGAGCAAGCAAAGAGGTTGATCACATCAAATCTACCAAGGAGGAATTGGCATGCGTTGAGAAAGAGCTTAAAGATTTGAAGCGTCGCAAGAAGAAATTATCTTCGTCCTTAAAGAGCCAGGAAGAACTTCTTAAAGTGCCGAGGTTGATATTCATGGTATTGAGGATGAGATTATTGCTCTTAAGAAGACTGCCCCCTTGAGTGATGAAGCAGCGAAGATTTTGAGTACTTCGATGACGCACCTGACATCTGTCCAAGAGGAGTTGAAGAACATAGATATTTTTTCTTGAGCTTTTTTTTTTTTTTTGTACAACTATATTTTAATGGATAACATCACTTTATATGGGAAACATGATTGTTTTATTTTTTATGACTGAACTTAGAGGGAATCTAAGCTGCCTACGTACCCTAATAAAAGGGATCAAGTCATAACGTAGTTCAATAATAATTTTTGATTTTTTTTTTTTGATTTTTTTTTTTGAAAGGTTAGGGTACAAACTCATGGATAGTAACGCTTTAAGAATTTCCCATTTATGGGGCCAACTCTTAAGCCGTCTTCGGCGACCAACTTGTACGCGCCATTGGTATAAACTTCTTTAACGACATAGGGACCGTCCCATTTTGATATGAACTTGTTGCCGGTCCGATGCGTCATAATGATGGGCCTTCTTACAGCGAGGACTAAGTCACCAACTTCAAAGGAGCGTGATCGAACTTTCTTGTTGAATGCCCTAGAAAGACGAGCTTGGTAACACTCAAGTCGTTGCTGCGCCTCTAGTCTCTTCTCATCAAGGGCCTCCAACTCTTCAAGCCGTAAACGAGCATTTTCATCTTCAGTAAGTCCTTCTTGTATGGCTATCCTCAATGAAGGGATTTGTTGCTCAAGAGGAACTACGGCTTCTACTCCATACACTAACGAGTAAGGAGTTGCTTGTGTCGGAGTCCTATAGGTGGTTCTATATGCCCATAAAGCTTCTCCAATCCTTTCATGCCAATCTCGCTTTGATTTTGTAACCACCTTTTTTAGTAAATTGCAGAGAGTTTTATTAAAGGCTTCAGCTAGGCCATTAGCAGGGGCGTTGTACATTGAAGATTTTCTCTGTTTGAAATTGAACTTTTGGCACAACTTGTCTATCAGAGCATTGGAGAATGGCTTTCCATTATCGGTGACTATATACCGAGGAACTCCATACCGATATATGATGTTGATACGGATGAAATCAGCAACATTTTCCTTTTTGACTTCTTTGAGGGGTATCGCTTCAGCCCATTTGGAGAAGTAGTCAGTTGCAGCCAAGATGTACAAGTGCCCAGCAGATGACTTTATCATAGGTCCGACGACATCTAATCCCCATGCATCAAAAGGCCATGAAGCAACAGTAGGGTGTAGTGGCTCAGGTGGTTGGTGGATGAAATTCGCGTGAAATTGACAAGCTTGACACCTCTGAGCGAAATCCATGCAGTCCTTAACCATTGTTAGCCAATAATAGCCCATTCTTTTTATGCGAAAGTGTAACTTCGGGCCAGATTGGTGTGCTCCACAAACTCCGGAATGAGCTTCTTCCATGGCTTGAATGGCTTCATCATCGTTTAAGCAACGCAAGAAGACCCCATCAAATGAGCGCCTATAAGGGTGTCTTTGTAATAGATGAAGCGGGCTGCTCGACGTCTAACGTCGATTCTCTGGCGTGGATCATCAGGTAATTTTCGTATTTCAAGTAATCCACCAGTGGTTGCCGCCAATCTTCCTTTCCTATTTCAAATACTTCGACAATGTGATTTCTTCTTCATCGCCATCTTCATCTTCAAAGATTGGTGGGATGACCCAACTTTTACATATTGGAACTCGTGCTTCTTTTTCAGGCATGGCGAGTGTAGAAGCCAGTTTTGCTAATGCATCAGCCTGTTTATTGTCTTTCCTCGGCACATGCTCAATCGTCACATCCCCAAGCCATCCAACAAGTCGTCTCGCATAGTTGAAGTATGGAAGTAGGTCAGGCTTTTTCACTTCATATGATCCCTCTAATTGATTTATCACTAATTTGGAGTCTCCAAATACTCTGAGGTGTAATTGTTTTATATCGACAGCCATTTCTAACCCAAGGATCAGAGCTTGATATTCAGCAACGTTATTTGAGCAGTTTTCAGTCAGAGTGAAGGAGTATGGTAACACTTCTCCATCAGACGTAATAAACACTACTCCAGCGCCAGCTCCTTCTCTATGAGAAGCTCCATCAAAATACATCTTCCAAGGGGGAGCAACTTCAACCAGTAGAACATCTTCGTCGGGTAGATCATCAGATAACTCCCATTCGGCGGGGATAGGATGATCTGCCAAAAAGTCAGCTAGAACTTGCCCCTTCACAGCCTTTTGGGGAACATAGACAATCTCAAATTGTTGCAATTGAAGGTACCACCTCGCAAGTCTATCGGAGAGCACTGGTTTCGACATCACATACTTTAATGGGTTTGCCTTTGAAACAAGGCGAACAATATGCGCTTGGAAGTAATGTTTTAATTTTTGGATAGCGAAGATAAGAGCCAAGCAAATCTTTTCAATTGGCGAGTACTTCATCTCGTTTGGCATCATCATCCTACTCAAGTAGTACAAAGCGCTTTCTTTCCCATGATCATTCTCCTGTGCGAGTAATGCCCCCACAGAACGTTCTTGAGCAGCAATGTAAAGGATTAATGGGCGTCCTGGGACTGGTGCAACCAGCACGGGTGACTTCATCAAATATGTTTTTATGCTTTTGAAAGCATTTCTGCAAGATTCATCCCATTCAAATGGAACACCTTTCTTCATGAGGCGACTAAATGGTTGACATCGACCGGCCAAATTTGAGATAAACCTTCGAAGATATGCTAGCTTCCCCTGCAGGCTTTTGAGCTCATGGATATTTCTGGGTTCAGGCATTTTCGCGATTGCATCAATTTTTGCTTGTTCAATTTCTATACCCTGATGCCGAACAATGAATCCAAGAAACTTTCCCGATGTTACGCCGAATGCGCATTTTAGGGGATTCATCTTCAGTTGATATCTTCGTAAGCGTTCAAAAACCCTTTTTAGGTCTACGAGATGATCTACTCGCCTTTTAGACTTCACAACCAAGTCATCGACATAGCACTCTACATTTTTATGAAGCATGTCGTCAAAGATCTTTTGCATGGCCCTTTGATAGGTTGCTCCTGCATTCTTTAGTCCGAATGGCATTACTTTATAGCAATATATACCTTTTGGGGTACGAAATGCCGTTAATTCTTCATCCTTTGGTGCCATGCGTATTTGATTATATCCAGACGACCCGTCCATGAAAGATAGAGCTTCGTGGCCGGTAGTAGCATCAATCATGAGTTCAGCGATAGGCAACGGAAAGTCATCTTTGGGACATGCTCCGTTAAGGTCCCTAAAGTCAACGCACACTCGGATTTGTCCATTCTTCTTTCTCACTGGAACGATGCTTGAAATCCATGTAGGGTATTTGACTTCACGGATGAATCCAACTTCAATAAGTTTGTTTACTTCCAATTAAAGGGACCAACTCGGGTCGAAATCGACGTTGGGCTTGCTTGATAGGACGAGCCCCTTGTCTAATTGATAGATGATGGACTACTACCTTTGGATTTAGGCCGGGCATTTCTTTGTATGACCATGCGAATACATCTTTGAACTCATGTAACAACTCAATGTAGGCTTTTTCTTCGTCGACAGTTAGTAAAGCACTTATGTAAATTGGCCTAATATTGTTGGCATCACCGAGGTTAATCTCTTTCAATTTGTCGACCGTGGCTTTGACACCTTCTTCAAGTTCAGGTGGTGCCGTCTCTGCGTCTTCTTCTTCTTCAAAAATATCTTCCTCTCTTGAAGTGATGTGATATGATGACGCCACATTCTCTTTATCGTCCTCATCATAGTACTGGACTTGAGTAAAGACTATAGTTTGCCATTTAGCTTTCAAGACTTTACCGCATGATATAGTCAAATCAGCGCATCCCATGCGAGACGGTATCAGGCTACGAAGGTTCGTAGTGGCACGTGATTTGTTGACTTTGATAGCGTACTTCGCCCTTTTCAAGACACCCCACCTTCGTCTATCGTTTCTCTTATTGCCATTTTTCATTAGAGGACCAAGTCTTTCAAAGACAGATATGCGTCGCGTCTTATTTCCACTTTCGTCAAAGATATACTCTGTTGAGGATAATGCTTCTTCACTCACATAGTTGCTACTAGCTCTTCTTATTGCGATGCGAATTGGATTTTGGGGGACAAACCCAAACCGATTCGAGGGCTCTGAATAGCGTGCCCACTTTCTCTAAGCATTATCTGAGTAGCATTGAGTCCATGAACTTGTTCACCAGAGACTTCTGGAGGGAGTTTTCCCAAAATAGAGCCTTCTTTTGGGTTGTACCCTACTTTGGTAAGGAGTTTGTAAGCCTTTGGATCGAAGAACTTGTCGGTACGGATTCCTCCATGTTCTTCTTTGGCACCTTCAATTGGGCGGACAAATCCTTTAAGAGGCGGATGAGATGGCTTGTTCATATCAAGTCTCGTCATAGGTAGTATCAATTCTTCTAATGACTCATCTTTGACGAGAGGCAATTCAACTTTTGAGTGATTTTCACCGTTGGAATGTAGAGTATCATTCGCCTCACCCCTTGTAGTTTGTTGATTTTCTTCTCTTGGCTTCTTATCAAGTGACGCTTCTGCCTTTGTGGTCTTTGGTCCTTCAAGGTAGTATTTAGCATCGGCGTAATGCGACTCAGCTTCAGTGAAAGGTTTATCATCGGCCAACACCTTTTTTACTATTCCCTCTTGGCAATATTTGAAGCACTGGTGCCAAGTTGAAGGGACCACACCATTCTCATGCAACCAAGGTCGTCCTAGAAGCATGTTGTAAGAGGTTCTAGCATCTATAACATGGAACAATGCGTTTGACGACATCTCTCCCATCATTAGCTTCATCCTTATGATACCGACAGCTCTTTGCCCCCCTTGGTTGAAGCCTTGGATCATCAGATGACTACTAGAAAGTTCGTCAACAGAAATCCCCAATTTTCTCAACGTATGCAAAGGTAAAATGTTGACCGCAGACCCTCCATCAACCAAAATTCTATTTACCCTTTGCTCATGAGTGTAGCAAGTGACAAATAATGGCCTATTATGAGGGTTGGATCCAAGTAACAGATCTTCATCCGTAAAAGCAATTGTTGACAAACAGTGATCAACAGAAGACCTTACCTCAGACAAACTATCTTCTTTTGGAGAGTTTTCTTGTTCATGTGTTGCATTACATGAGCGATAGTTAACATCGTTAAGCTCTTCGCAGGTACTCCATTTGGCGTCTTTATCTATCATAACCTTAGAGGACCCAAACGTGATAGATACGACGTTGGCAGTTACGTTATCTTCTTCAAGAGATATCTTTCCTTGACGAGCCAGCTGCATCACTTTATCTTTGAATATGAAACAGTCGTGAATTGGGTGCCCCACTAGGCGATGATACTTGCAATATTTAGGATCATCTATACGCCCGGCTTCTTCTGGTCGTTTCATCGTAGGCAGATCAATGAGATTTGCATTAAGCAAGTCATCAAATATTCCAGAGACATCGGAGTCAAGGAACGGGTATTGCTTTGCTTGCATTTCTTTCAGAGTTGATCTTCTTTGCACTTTATCTTGCGAAGTATCTCTCTTTCCGTCGTTCTCATCATTTGCCTTGGCTCGCAACTTGATGGGTGTTGCATTCACTGCCATAGACTCTTTGTTTGGGGCTTTGGAAAATGATTTACCCCTTTCTTGAATTCTTGTTTCTCTACGACCTTCTGAGGATTCTGGATGGGTGGTCCCCCAATTCCACTTGATGACATACTCAGTTCCATATCATGTGCTCGAGTAGCTAGTTCTTCAAATGTCTTGGGTTGAATTCCTTGAAGGATGTACCGAAGACCCCAATGCATCCCCTGGATGCACATTTCTATGGCTGATGCTTCAGATAAGCGATCCTTGCAATTGAGGCTTAAATTCCTCCAACGATTGATATAATCAATAACTGCCTCTTCTTTCCACTGGCGAGAGTTAGTGAGCTCCATCATGCTAACAGTCCTTCGGGTGCTGTAGAAGCGGTTGAGAAATTCATGTTCCAGTTGTTCCCAATTATCAATTAATCCAGCTTCCAAGTTCGTGTACCAGTCGAATGCATTCCCTTTAAGTGACCGGACGAATTGCTTGACGAGATGGTCTCCGTAAGTCCCAGCATTATTACATGTTTCAATGAAATGGGCTACGTGTTGCTTTGGGTTGCCCAAACCTTCGAATTGATGGAATTTGGGAGGTTGGTAACCATTCGGCATCTTGAGTCTATCGATTCTTTGGGTATATGGCTTCGTGTAAGCCAACGATGAGTTGGAACCTCCATCGAGTTTATCCTTGATAGTTCCCATGATAAATTCCTTCAGCTGATCAATGGGGATCAATCCATCTGACGATACCTGAAAATCTTCAATGGGAGATTTCTCATTTCTCTTTGATTGTTGCCTTTCAGATGCTTCGGCTTCATCGCGGATTTCCGGTTGTTTTTCTTGTGAGCGACTAGCCTCGCTATTATCCATTCTATTATCAATTTTGAGATTTGAGAATCTTGTTCTTCCATATGCTTGGCAAATCCCTCGATAATTTTTGTCAAGTTGGCCATTTGTTCTTCCAGAGTTGTAGCATTTGTCATCATAACAGGAGCTATGTTTGAAGTAAATGAGTAACTTGATGTCGACCGAGGGGAGGTTGGAGGAGATTCATCACCATCGCGTATGTTGCTAAGATGATGCAACTCCTTTTCAACAGATCCAAGGAAATGAGTCGACTCAGAAGATGTTTGAAGTCTTTTGGACATGCTCCTCGTCACGACGCCGATACCATTGACCGTAGCACTTGAAGAAATTGAAGCGGCGATTTGGAACGATGCGTTCTTCGGGGCATTCATTGTGAAACTTTGAACTTTTGATTAAGTGAAGAGATGAGAGGTAGAGATTGTCCCACTGGGCGTGCCAAAATTTGTAAACAACAAATTTTAAGTCTGCAATTTAACAAACAAGAAATGTTGTACAAAATATATTTAATTGAATCAAACGATTTAATGAGTACAAATCTCTAATTATTTATCCTCTGATTCTTCACTTCAAGAACTTTGATTTGAATATTGGAGCAGAAATCACTTCTTTGATCTTCTCCAATGTGGATTTGAATATTTATAACGTTGATGCGAGGGCTCGATAGCTTAATCTCAGATCAAACGATGTAAATGATTTGGGAAAGTTGAAAGCTTCAAGGTTGACTCGTCGCTTTGATCTTCCTTTAACTTGATTTGAACTTCTATAACGTTTATTCGAGGGTTTAGCACCTTAATCTCGAATCAAACGTTATAATTTGATGAATTTTGCTTAGAACGCCTTGAAGTTTGCCTTGAACGCCTTCTTGAATTTGAAGAACTTGTAGAGAGAATTTGGGAACTTCTCTTGTCTTCTCTTGCTCAAATACACTTGTGAATTGGTGAAATTGGTCCATGAATCCTTGAATTTGAACCCCTATTTATAGTTGTAGGGGTGGAAGACTTTTCATAATCACCATTATTTAATTATGATTAAAATTGCCACATGGCACCTCATAATTGGTCAATACAATAAGTATTTAAATATCAATTATTCAATTATTTAATTTAAGAATAAAATTTTTTATTAAATCCTTAAATGTAAATAAATGAATTTATTTGATATTAATTTACACGTGTCGCCATTTAATTGGCTACAAATTTTAATTGTCTACAATTGGTACTTACACTAAATGATTTAATGCTATGTTTGACCGATGAGCCAATTTGGTACGTTATTTAGTTCAGGGGTTATATACGACAATGGATATAGTTCAAAGAGACATTTTGTATTTTGCCCCGTCTTTTTTTAGCAAGTGTTTCCGAGCTTAATTTAAGGATGCTGAAGTCAATTTTCGCGTCCAGGGAGGGTCCGGAGTTTGGAGAATGTCCCTTCTAAACAAGTGCTGAGAAAAGAATAAATAGCTGAATTTCAGAGTGACTTCGACTGAATTTAAACTATAAAAATAACTTTAGTCTTACTTTTTTATTAAAAAGTAATCATTAAAGGAAATCCCATGTGTAACCAATTATCTTTTTCTTTTTTATTAATTAATATAATTACAGCATAATCAATCTTTTAACAACCATATCTTTGTCATGAACCCATAACAACCCCCTCCACTATAATCAAGGAATATTAAACAAAGTGTTTTTCCTCTCAAAACTCACATCTTTTCTCCTTGAATAGATTCGTACACCATGGCACATGCAAATGGGACCTCTCATGTCTTGTCTTTTGATTCCATTTTATGTGTCGTTTTCTTGATTTACTTTTTTGTGCCACTTACTATATATGTATATAAGTATATTCTAGTCTTCCATCAATGTGATATAGTGCAACACTGAGGTTCTTGTCCTCTCTATCTCCCTCACTCTTTGCTTTTTGTGTTGTTTCTTTAAAGTTCTTGGTATGTGAGGAGATTGTGAATGTGGGATTTTTAAGTTTTTAAAAATTCATATTGGCTGAATTTGTATGTTGTATATATTTGATTTCTTGGAATTCTTGATATTTTGGAGAAAAAATTGAATGTGGGGTTTTCAAGTTCTTGTTGTGACGCGGACGAATTTCGCACCATAAATTGTTAGGATCTCCTCCATGATTATGTCCATAAAGTCCTAAACCTGCAAAATAATAGAGAGTTAGAAGGCGGTCCGAGGGGACGCTCAAGTTAGGTATCGTCCTCTGAAGAAATTCTTATATAATGTTAAAGAATATTTTTGTTCCCCGAGAATCTTAGAAGGAGTCGTATGGGCACAAGAAACCGTAGTTGTGATAAGTTTGTTAGGCTTAGCGAAAGTAAGTCCATATGTTCAATTCAGCCCAATATACATATTTTACCTACGTCACGTTCTTATGCTGGATGCTTAAGTTTGGACTTGTTGATGACATCTTGATTTAGGATGAGAAGGTGTGAATTGGGATAGCATGTTCCTGGCATTGGACATTGTTAATGTCACAATCAAATTTCTTGATATTAGAGGAGAATGTTATATGGGATTTTGAATTTTTTTCACAAATCTTGTGATTGTTTCCTTCAACAAGTTATTCCTTGAATTCTTAATAGATGTGTCAATCTTGGTTTTCAAGAATTACTTTAATAAATTGTTAATTGTAAAATTATGGTAATCCTTATGCAGGTATAGATTGTGCGTGAAGCCATACATACATGTTGTATCTCCACTGAAAGAACAAGAAATTGATTGAAAGGAAACTATGGCCTTTGATCCGTTAGTTTGGTTTTGTCGACCGGTGGCGAATGGCACTTGGGCTAAAGAATCAAACAGCGCTTTTGGTGCGTATACGCCTTGTGCCATTGACTCTGTTGTTGGAAATGTATCCCATTTGGTTCTTCTTTGCGTGTGCTTATATAGAATATGGCTCATCAATATTAACCCGAAACTCGAAAGGTTTTGTTTGAGATCAAATTTCTACAGTTACATATTGGCTCTTTTAGCCAGTTGCTGTGCTGCTGAACCCCTGTTTAGATTGGTTATAGGTATTTCAATCTTCAATTTGGATGGAGAGATAAGTCTTGCTCCTTTTGAGGTATATGCAATTTCTTCTTTATTCGGCGACTCTTCTTTTCTTTTTTAAGGGATAAAGTCACTTTTGGTCCCTAATAATGTTTAATGTTAGAATCTGGTCCCTCGTGTTTAAATCGTGTCTTTAGCATCTCTAATGTTTGGAGTTGATTTCATGTAAGTCCTTTTGGATATTTTTACCCTTAAATGTGAGCATGCATTGCTCATATGGAGGGACTGATGTGAAACCAAATTTAGAGTAATTATGTCTAAAAGGACATAATGGAGATCAAATTAGAACGTTACGAATGCTATAAAGTTACAATTATAGCATGAGGGGTTAAAAGTGATTCTAACAGCAAACATGGGGACCAAAAGCAACATTACCCCTTTTTTAAACGTAGAAGTTGTTTATTAAAACAACTTTATTTCCATCTATGCAGATGGTTCATTTGGGCATTGAGTTTATCTCATGGTGTTGTATGGTTCTTGTGCTACTTGTTGAAACTAAAATGTATGTCAAAGAGTTCAGATGGTACATCAGATTTGGAGTACTTTATGTTTTAGTCGGAGATGCAGTTATTTTCGATTTGATCTTTCCACTCAAAGATTTATATGTCGGGTTAGTCTTTTCGTCCTTAGTTATTCAGATGCGCCTTTTGAATTCATTGATAATTGTGAAGTTTAACGTATTTAGGAAACATGTCGCAATTGCACACTCGATGTGTGAGCTTATTTATTTTGAAAAAAAATACAAGTAACGATACTTGATATTTTTATTATTTGGTAATATAAAAAATTCTGAATATCCTATACGATCTTGATTTAAAATTCTATGTTAATTATTAGTAGTAGTTGGAAATTAGTGAAATAGAAGGAAGAAGATGATAAAAAAACATAGAGAAAAGAATGGTAGAATTAAGGAAGTGGACATTTGGCAACTTTTTTAGAGGATCTAAGATGTTAATTAGCGAAAATTCTAGCCTAGACCCGGCTTGGCCGCACCCAAGTGTATTGGTAAGTTATTTCAAAAAATACACATGGGTTTGGCCGAGCCGGGAGCGGGCTAGAATTTCCCATTAGAATGTTTCTGAGCTTTTTGGCATCAATCATTTCCTCAAATCTGCAGGTCTATACTCTACTTGTGTATCAGTTCAGTCTTCTTCCAGGTACCTGCTTACATTTGCAAAATATAAGTTTGATACTACTATAATCATCTATTATACCTAAGACGTTGAAAAAATAAACCTCTATGGTTTCCTGATCGACTTATGAAATTGATATATGGTTTCGATAAAGAAAAATTGCTCGAATTACCATTTTATTTTGCTTTGAAGAGGTGAAGCATTTCAAATCTCATTAGTATAGGAAGAGATCCAAGTCAATAATAATCATATCTTACGTTCATTATGCTTAAGTCTCACTTTGGTAATAATAGTTGAAACTCCAGAATAATTGTCCTTATGCAGGTTTTACTCGGGATACTTATTCTTGTCTATGTTCCAGACCTGGAGACATACCCGGGCTACGTTCCTCTATCGTCTGATTCAATCAACGACACCAAATACGAAAAGCCTCTTGGAGAGCATGTTTGTCCTGAGAGATATGCCAATATATTTTCCAGTAAAGTTGTTTTCTCATGGCTACTATGATAATTACTTAATTAACATTAGATCTGTTTAACTTGTAAATGGAGATCATTAACCTGTGACCTATATGATTGCTGCATCATCCTCTTTTTAGATATAGAGAAAATTACATATTGACCATAAAATCTCCCTCATGTTAAGTCATTCTTACAATTACATACCGTGTTTAAAAATTCTTACAATTTCACCATCTGTAAACCTTACAAATAGATCCTTTGAGAGGAACTCGTTGTAATTTACCAAAAGTCAGTTTTTTTTTTTGGGTAATTAGCACTAAAGCGAGGGGGTGTGCATGTAATTCACCCGTACAAATATAATTCTAACAATAGTAGTAAACCGTGTTCTGAATTAAGTTACCCTCTGACCAATATTATCCTCTTCCTTGCATAGGGATTAGCTTCAATTGGATGACTCCTCTAATGCAGCAAGGCTACAGAAAATCCATCACTGAAAAGGATGTGTGGAAGTTGGATTCTTGGGATCAGACCGAGACATTGAGTAGAAAGTTTGTTATCGACTTTTTGTGCCTATACATGCATATTTTCGAACTTCATACATTTACATGTCTTGTTGTAGATTCCAGAATGTTTGGGAGGAAGAAGCTCAAAAATCAAAACCATGGCTTCTTCGTGCTCTGAATCATAGCCTTGGAGGCAGGTGTGTAATTCGACGCTATTAGCACGCCCTTGATTTTATGTGCATTTGAAGAAAGCTCTAAGTATCTGATGTAGAACAAGTAACCAAAAGATAAGAAAAATAAGAAAACTAAAGATTAATCTTAAAATAAACTAACAATCTAAAGAAACTAATAATACTCAATTCAATTCATTCATCAAAGGTACCTAGTAAGAGTTTGAGCCTTAGTATATATAGGTTCTACAAGATGATGATAAAAGGAAATAAGCTTGAATTAAGGTAATTAAGCTAGATAAGAAAACATAATCGAAAGGAATATTTTTCAAATCATTCTCCTAAATTGAAGATATTAAAATCCCTTAATTTTATCCTAGTCCTTTTCGATCCCCATCAGTGTCCGACTTAGAGGGTGTTTGGCTAAGCTTATTTCAAAGAGCTTATAAGCTCCTATTGATTATAAGAATATTTTTGGAGCTTATAAGCACTCCTATCTTATAAGCCCTTGAATTTTATCTTATAAGCTCTTAAATTTTTAAGTGGGGTTTCTTGACTTACTTATTATGACAACTTATTCTGAGAGCTTATAAGTTGTTTTGCCAAAAAATTAACCGAACACTTTTTAAGAGCTTACGAACTTTGAAACAACTTATAAATTGTTTTAAGGAGTTTATAAGCTCAGCAAGACGCTCTCTTAGTCCTTGTATTAACTTAATGATGCCATAGTTAGTCCATCATATGGTTAGCTAATTTTATCTCACGGCAGCTCCATTTTGTTTTTCTACAGGTTCTGGTTTGCAGGCTTCTTCAGAGTAATGAGCAGCTCCCAACTTCCCATTACTCATCTCATTTATTTTTTTACAAAATGTCGATAAGAATAGTGTACAAGCACATTAATCTGGTACATTTGAATTAGCACAACATATTGGTTAGTGAACTATCAATGGACTTATGAACTCTTTTGTGGGGAACTTGCAGATTGGCATTGATCTTTCCCAGCTCGCAGGACCCGTTTTACTAAACCATCTATTGAAGGTATTTCGTAAAAAATGCAATCCCGTGTTATTCATTTACTTGATTTAGCAACTTTTCTTTCTTTTGATAACATAGCTCTGTCTCAGGATATAATTGACGATTTTGAATTTTGCAGAAAATATGATGAGAATTACAAATTTGTTTGTTTATTGTAACCACAATTTGATTTGCATAACTATATTTTGAAAACAATCTACTGTTACAAGATTCTGGTTTTTTATTAATTGAATTTATCCTGCTTGCAGTCTCTGGAGAAGGGCGATCCAAGTTGGGTCGGTTACATCTATGCATCATTAATTTTTATCAGCGTGGTATAATTCGTCGTTCTGATGACACACACTCTCTCTTTACTTTTAGATTGTGGTTGATTTTCTGATGTCAAACTCTCAATTGTTTCAGTCTGTCGTAGTGCTTTGTGACGCTCAGTACCTTCAGAATGTCATACGCGTTGGTTTCAGGCTAAGAGCAACTCTGGTAACTATTAGAATTGGACTAATACCAATCACATACCGATGTGATATCTGGTTACGTAGTTAATTCCATACATTCCATAGTATCATTTAATTTTAAACATGCAATCATGTAAACATGTCTCACATGTACGGATCAAGAGCTGAGGCTCTGATACAACTTGTTGTGGAACTCAGAGCCATATTCCACCAAAAATAGAAATAGAGAGTAAATATTGTACTAGAAAACCACACTAGTTTTAATTCCCAGGAAAGATTGGAGGCGTCACAACGGTCGCACTTAAAACCCAATCTCCTAGACAGAATTAACTAGATTTAATTCCCAGGAAAGATTGGAGGCGTCACAACGGTCGCGCTTAAAATCCAATCTCCTCGACAGAATTAACTAGACGAATTTAATAGCACAATATAATACTACAACTATAACTAACAATTGATCCAATCATACAAAAATGCTTATATCATAATAATCGATACATGTCTAAAGCTTTAATATATAGAATCAAAATTCTAAAATAAATAACATGTCATCATGCCAATATGTCTCACATGTACGTATCAAGAGCCTAGCTCTGATACCAGTTGTTGGGAAATCGATTCAAAATCGAACCCAAATTGGTACGCAGCGGAATTAAAATAGAGAGCTAGCTCTTATGCGTACATGCATGACATCAAAAAATTAAAGCATACATACTATGACTTAAAGAAATTAATTAAACACTTTAATTAATAATTATTATTGTCTATCTATAGCTAACAATTAAAAGACTACATAATTAAAGACTTTAATTAAAATCAATAATTGAATAACTATAAAAACAATAATAATTGAAAATGAAGAAAGCAAACCTTACACCGAAGATTGGAACTCGTCGGTAGAAGAAGAATTCGTTCACCGCAAAGCCTTCTTCGCAATACCTCAACAAACTCGGGAGTGTGGGCTCCAAAAAAAATACTACTAAAATAAAACTCCTTAAGAGGAATTTTATTTTCTCAAAAACTAGCTTGTTCTTGAAAAAATTGTTCAAGAACTACTTGTCTTTGTTGTGTGTTATGCATTTGAACTTCCAAATGACATCCCTTATATAGTGTGAAAAAGGAATGAAGAGGGATTAAAGAAAAACAATGTGGGGTGCTAAAGAAAGAAAAAGAAAACAAAGTGGGTGAAAAGAGAAAAAAGCAAAAACCTTTCGGCTGCCACCAACTTTCGTGAATACAATCACACATACTAATGCTTTAATAATGTACATATGCATTATTTAAACAACTTAAACAACGTGATCTCATGCTCATGAAGTATTAAGGTTCAACTTCTTGAATCTTACTCCCACTCAATCATCATATTTTCCACATTTTTTTTTCATCTAAGATTCATAAAAATTATCCATCAACATTTAGTATTTATTCGAGAGTCAATACCGATTGAGGTTTGCGACGTTAGGGAAAATTAATTTTAGCTCCATACATTAAATTAAATTAGTCATCACATGAAAGTAATATTTAGACAATATTAATTCCACTAAATAAATATTATTGTAAAACCGAATTAATTTCCATGTATAATCTGGTAGAGTTCCCATTTTTCGTAAATAAATATTCACATTAACTCCTACTATTGGAAGTATCCGTGAAGAAATAAAATTAAGACTACTATCATTTTATTTTTCAGGGCATCTTAGGGATGTGCCTATAATGCTCTATTTAATGCTTCTTATCAACTTTCCAAATGAAAAACTATTTTTCATATAATTTCAGTGACACTTCATTGAAACACTTGGGATGGCCATAGTTTTATTGCATTGCAAATCCATTATAGGGTGATATATGAAAGACTTGGATCTATATCATGTGTTAGATTATAAATAGGTTATAATGTCCTTTAATCACATTTTTATGTTACCCAATGTATAAAGTATATTGGCCACCGAAGACCTCACTTGTCTAAATACATCAAAGCAATATGCACTAGATGCATTAGTGACAATCATAGGATTGAAGAGTTATTGTTCAAAATTATTTATTTTCGATAGTAGTGAAAACAAATAATTTGATGAACAATAACCGGTTCAGTGTTTCAATCTAATTGATTGTACGTGGACTAATGCATCTAGTGCATATTGGAATCCCTATTCCCATGATTTAGACAGTGAGGTCATCAAATATAGCATTTATAGTCATTGGGTAATGACATAAAAATGTGATTGGAAAGGACGCCCATTCCTTATCAACGAATCTATAATCTCCATTTATAGATAACACATGATATACGTAATCCAAGTCTATTCATGGATTTGCACATCACTTCCATTTGGATTCTCATATGCAACTTATGGACTATGCCTATCCCATAGTGACATTTCAAGTGAATGTCACTCATAACTTCTATATAAAAATAGTTATTTCATTTGGAAAGTTGATAATAAGCAAATAATTATAGGATAAGATGTGAAAAATAAAATGATAGTAGGGCACATCCCTTAACAATTTCTCCCACGGATTGCCCTTAAAACCAATTTAATGGAATATTTCTTTACGAGCATGGGAACTCGTCCCATTTAGATAAACAAATCTAATTTGAGTGCAATGCTATTTAGTGGAATTAGGGAATCTTGCCAGTATTAAATATCATGTGATGAACTAATTCAATTTAATCTACAATCGCATTGTAGTCTACATAATTCTCTAATATGTGACACTTCGCAAACCTCACTTAATGAAACTATTACGAATGTAAATTAACTAAACCATTAGATGGATCACATTTGTTAGATTGGTATTAAAAAAAAGTGTTGGAATATGTTTTATGGAAAAAGGATATTTAAGTAAGATTCAAGAAGTTGAATTAATTATGAATGAGATCACGTTGTTAAAAAAAAAATAAATTGTTTAAAAATGAAAGTGAACATTATAACGCGTGTGACTGTTCACGAAAGTTGGTGGCAGCCGAAAGGTTTTTGCTTTTTCTCTTTTCACCCACTTTGTTTTCTTTTTCTTTCTTTAGCACCCCACATTGTTTTTCTTTAATCCCTCTTCATTCCTTTTTCACACTATATAAGGGATGTCATTTGGAAGTTCAAATGCATAACACACAACAAAGACAAGTAGTTCTTGAACAATTTTTTCAAGAACAAGCTAGTTTTTGAGAAAATAAAATTCCTCTTAAGGAGTTTTATTTTAGTAGTGTTTTTTTTGGAGCCCACACTCCCGAGTTTGTTGAGGTATTGCGAAGAAGGCTTTGCGTTGAACGAATTCTTCTTCTACCGACGAGTTCCAATCTTCGGTGTAAGGTTTGCTTTCTTCATTTTCAATTATTATTGTTTTTATAGTTATTCAATTATTGATTTTAATTAAAGTGTTTAATTATGTAGTCTTTTAATTGTTAGCTATAGATAGACAATAATAATTATTAATTAAAGTGTTTAATTAATTTCTTTAAGTCATAGTATGTATGCTTTAATTTTTTGATGTCATGCATGTACGCATAAGAGCTAGCTCTCTATTTTAATTCCGCTGCGTACCAATTTGGGTTCGATTTTGAATCGATTTCCCAACAGTAACTTCCATGACTTCATGAATGTGCATATATGGTTATTTACACATATTTTTGATACCCTCTTCTTGTTTATTCCCTGAAAATTCGTTTATTGTCACACATAGGTGGCTGCTATATTTCGCAAATCGTTACGGTTAACACATGAAGGCCGTAAGCAGTTTCCATCTGGAAAAATAACAAGTATGATGACAACAGATGCTAATGCCCTTGAGGTAATGCATTCATCTTTATTAATATAAAAACTCAGTTGATTTATACTTATTTATAGAGTCGAATTTTGAACTTTTCTTGTTGTACTTAAAAATAACTTGTTCAAATAATTCTTTGTATTGTTTAGGATATATGCCAACAACTTCATGGTTTATGGTCGTTCCCGTTTCGCATAATCATGGCCATGGTTCTTCTCTACGAGCAACTAGGTGTAGCTTCACTTCTTAGTGCTGTATTGTTAGTTCTCATGTTTCCTCTCCAGGTAACTTATTTTCTTATTAACTGCCTCTTTAAAGAAAATAGTTGTTAGATGGACCATACTTGTATAAATCTTGCGAGGAAATCACATTTTTCGTCCCACAGCTTTGCCCCGATATAATTTTGGTCCCGCTCGTTATGGATTTCTCACATTTAGTCCTATAACTTACAAAATGTTTGTCATTTTGTCCCAACAAAAATTTATGTCCAAATTTTAATGGTCAAAGTCATAAGTTCTATTAGTCATCATTTTGACCCGTTTCTTTGGGAAGAATCCGTGCGTAAGTGACGTGATATTGAGTAGAAACACCTAGATATTGAATAGAATCAGAGTGTGAGTGTCATTCATGTACAGATTCTCGCCAAAAAACTGGTCAAAAAAGTTGACTAACGGAGCATATGAGTTTGACTGTTAAAATATGGTCGGAATTTTTAGTTGAGACTAAATGGGAGATAGTTTGAAAATTATAAGATTAAATGTTAGAAACGTGTAACAAATTAGACCAAATATGAAATGAGAGAAAGTTTTGGGATGAAAAATGCTGAATCTTGCATAGAATTACTTATCTTTGGCAAATAGACTTTTATCATTAACAGGATGCGAAAACTATCCAAGGAGGGATTGCTGCGAACTGACAAGAGAGTTGGCTTAATGAACGAAATTTTGGCTGCCATGGATACTGTGAAGTATGATGAATAATTTTGACCGTCTTGTCCTTTCGTTTATTTCACTCTTGCAGGAGGTTTATATTAATCTATTTTTGCACAATGAACTATAGATATTACGCATGGGAAAAGAGTTTCAAATCCAAAGTACAAATTCTGAGGGATGACGAGTTATCCTGGTTCAGGAAAGCGCAATTACTCTCAGCGGTATGACTCGCGATTCTTAAGTATAGTACTGATTAAATGTCCCGTGCTTTCGCTAAAGGTTAAATTACATCCACACCGCTCACGAATGTCGTAATTATGGATCCACCCTCGTGCCTTGAGAAATTACTTGTACCCTTGAATTTTATCTTCGTCTTGACATGTAGGTCTTGCAGTGTTAGAAATCAATACACACAAAGAACATAAAGTTGAAATCAAAGCAAGAAAAGAGACAAGATTTACGTGGTTCAGCCAATAATGTCTACGTCCACGGACCTACACTAGAGAGAATTTTATACTGTATGAGAGTGATCAACTTTATAAAGATGAATAACCACCTACTTATATAGTAAAATCTTGGAGACTAAATAATTAAGCCCTAAACACCTTAAGAAACATGTCCAACCAATAAGGCAATTCAAACCATCCACAATAGCCCCAAAACTCGAAAAAAGACGCCTAGTGCTTGCCGCGGTGCGGCTATGATGGCTAGTAGAGGACCAAGCTGCGGCCAGCCTTTTTGCTCGCCGCAGCGCAACTTGCCTAACGCTCTCCTGCATTCCGGCGAGCAAAGGCGCATGTTGCGGAGCGGGCGAGAGGCCTGCTGCCGCACTGCGCTGTGGCGAGCCCTTATGCTCGCCCTAACACGGGTTTTCTTGCCTCCCAATCCTCTTAGCTGGATTTTGGTCTTTTCTTGCAATTTGTGATCCATCTCCACATTTTAACCCATCATGCAGTTAGTGTCCGTTAGAGTTACAATTAAGTTTGATGAAATTACCCCTGCTTATGAGTGAGGAATGAAGTAATTATAACATTTGATTGGGGTAAATGTAATACTATAATATTACAGTTAAAAAAAAATTGGATTATGAGACTTAAATAAAATGGTTTAATTAAAATAATTAAATTAAAAAATATTGGATTTAAAACTTGATTAAATCGATTTAAACCTTACCAAATTATTTTTTAGACTAATTTATCTACAAATAATTAAACATATAGCACCAATAGATGGTTTAAAGGAAAGGCTGCACAGCAATAGTAGGGGCGTTAAGACCAGAACTTTTTGTAGTGCTAGCAAGAATGCAAGTGAATGAATCCCATCCCAAAGCGAGTGAAGTGCTTACGCCCCTTTAGAGATAGGGGCGAGCAAAAGAGCTCGTTCTTCCATTTTTAGATCTTTAGATTCGATAATAAAGTCCCTTTACTTTCTATTATATATATTCTATTAGTCAAGCGCTAGCGCTTTTACAAGGTTAGGTCAAAATAAAAATAAATTAACATATTTAAATTCTTTATAACTAATATATTTGAATTTTTTAATATTCTTTTTAAATTTTAATTTTGCGAAGATGGAAACAAACAAAGCCAAGTGATCAAATCCTCAAATGCCAAGTGTAAAATTAATAAACAATTTATAAACTAATCTATGTACAAATATTAAATATATTGCACAAATAGATTAGGTATAGTTAATATTAAAAATAATCCTATTAATATATCTGAACTTAATTAAAAGAAGTTTTAGGAATAATTTTTAGACATTTTTTTGGAACTCAGTGGGTACACATAATTTTCGAAAATACAAGGGTGGATCCATAATTGCCACAATCGTCAAGGGGTGTAAATGTAATTTATCCTTAGTTAAAAATTCAGTATTGTACTAAATCAAGAACTACAGATACTATCATGCTAGGAATGAGTTCATTTTTGCGTTGAGCTTTCGCAAACTTGATCTTGTGCTCATATCTCTTTTGTACTTTTGCAGTGCAATACTTTCATACTAAACAGCATGCCAGTTCTAGTGACAATAATTTCATTTGGGACGTTCACATTGTTTGGCGGAGATTTGACACCTTCCAGAGCGTTTACATCACTTTCTTTATTTGCTATTATCCGATATCCTCTCAACATGCTCCCTAATTTGATTACTCAGGTTTTGTTCTCTTTTTAGTTAATTTTCTTGTGATCGAGCGTATATTGTGTTGTGGAACTCAGAGTCATATTCCACCAAATATAGAAATAGCGAGGGAAATATTGTACTAGAAAACCACACTAGATTTAATTCCCAGGAAAGATTGGAGGCGTCACAACGGTCGCGCTTAAAACCCAACCTCCTAGACAGAATTAACTAGACGAATTTAATAGCACAATATAACACTACAACTATAACTAACAATGGCTACTTGAAGAATAGCACAAAATAAAGAACACCAAATTTAACGAGGTTCGGCTAATTTAGCCTACGTCCTCGGACCCCACCAAAATATTTCACTAAAGGACTAAAGTGAAACTATTACAAACTATAGAGGAAGAAAGAAGAAATTGCTAAAAGACTTAGGCAATTTGGGATATCTAAAAGGTGAAGAGGTAGCCCACCTTTATACAAGAATTGAACTCACCACTTTCAATGTTTTCCTATGTGGGATAACAACCAATTCTTTAACCAAATGAAATGAAGCCATCTTCAACAAATCTCCACCTTGGCGAATTTCAAAATCTTCAATCTCCTCGTCAAACGGGGTCACCAAAACCAATTTTCAAATTTGCCAATGTTCCTTTCCAGGATCATGCATATACCTGCTCACAACCCCCACTGCTTGGGAAATATCAGGCCTCGTACACACCATAGCATACATCAAGCTACCAACAACATTTGCATACGGTACTTTTGACATGTATTCCCGTTCTGCATCAGATTTCGGTGACAAAGCGGCGCTAAGCTTAAAATGAGGAGCAAACGGAGTACTAACTGGTTTTGACTTTTCATCAATGCCAAAACGCCTCAACATCCTACTCAGATATTGTTTCTGAGTCAAACAAAGCCTCTTCAATTTTCTATCTCTAAAAATCTCCATGCCGAGAATCTTCTTCGCCTCACCTAGATCCTTCATCTCGAACTCCCTTTTCAAATGAGTCTTCAACTTTTCAATTTCTATTAGACTCGGGGAGGCAATCAACATATCATCAACATACAGAAGAAGATATATGAAGGATCCATCTTGTAGCTTGTGCAAATACACACAATGATCGTATTTGCTTCTTGTGTACCCAATTCCCATCATAAACTTGTCAAATCGCTTGTACCACTGCCTCGGAGATTGCTTCAATCCGTACAACGATTTTTGAAGTTTACAAACCAAATTTTCATTTTCAGCAACTTTGAATCCCTCTGGCTGAGTCATATAGATTTCCTCTTCCAAGTCTCCATGTAAAAATGCAGTTTTTACATCCAACTGAACTAGTTCAAAATCCAACTGTGCTACCAAAGCCAACAAAATTCTAATGGAGGAGTGTTTTACAACTGGAGAAAACACCTCATTATAATCAATGCCCTCCTTCTGAGCGTAACCTTTGGCCACCAATCTGGCTTTGTAGCGAACATCACCTTGGCTAGGAAATCCATCTTTCTTTGCAAATACCCATTTGCATCCAATTGCCTTCTTTCCCTTCGGGAGACTGGCCAGTTCCCATGTTTGATTCTTATGAAGGGACTGCATTTCTTCACTCATGGCAATCCTCCACTTATCTTTCTCTGGTCCTTTGACTGCTTCAATATAAGTGGTAGGAACATCATCAGCGGCAATTGCAGATGCACAAGCCACCATATCATCAAAGCGAGCAGGCTTTCTGATTATCCTCTTTGGCTTGCTAGTTGCAATTGATTCAAGTTGCTGTGGAAGTTCTTGAGGTTGAACTTCCTCTTCTTCAAAATCTCCTTCTACCGTAGGAGAATGATCAATAGTTTCTTGATCTGCTGGGACAACAAACTTTTCAAACTCCACCTGTTTGGGAGTACCATCCTGCTGTTTTGCATTCACCTTTTCCAACACGGTAGATTCATCAAAGGTGACATCACTGCTAAAGATTATTTTCTTTGTTTCTGGACACCAAAGGCGATAGCCTTTTATACCAGAGGTGATCCCCATGAACACAGCTTTCTTTGCTCTAGGATCCAACTTTGATTCCTTAACATGATAATATGCAGCGGAACCAAACACATGTAAGGAATCATAATCAGCAGCAGGCTTTCCAAACCATTTCTCAAATGGTGTTTTTCCATCAATAGTAGTAGATGGTAGACGATTAACGAGATAGCACGCATACGTCACAGCCTCAGCCCAAAATTTTTTACCCAACCCAGCATTGGATAACAAACACCGAACTTTCTCCAGCAAAGTCCGATTCATGCGTTCTGCCACTCCGTTCTGTTGTGGTGTATGTCTGACAGTGAAGTGTCTGACAATGCCTTCATCCTCACAAAATTTCTGAAATGGACCACTCCTAAATTCTCCACCATTGTCTGTACGGAGACGTTTGACCTTTTTATCAGTCTGAGTTTCCACCATCTTTTTCCAATTGAGGAATACCTCAAACACTTCATCCTTTGTCTTCATCGTATACACCCAAACTTTCCGGGAAAAATCATCAACAAAGGTTACAAACTAGTGCTTCCCTCCCAAAGAACTCATTTTTTGAGGGACCCACACATCCGAATGAACATAATCCAAGATACCATCAGTATTATGGATTGTTGTTCCAAATTTAACCCTTGTTTGTTTCCCACGAACACAGTTCACAAAACTCCAATTTGGAGTATTTCACTCCTTTTGTTTTGTGAACGACCTCTGATGAACAAAACTTCTGCATCTCCGCCTGAACAAACTTGCTTGTCCTTCTCAGTTCATAACTGTATAGGGCAGCACAAACTTCGCTAAGAGATACAGCAGCAGCCTTCCCGTGAAGTAGAGTGGTTTCAAGAAACTCAAACTCCTCAGGAAGGGATCCCAGCAACATCAGAGCCAAATCCTTCTCATCCAAATTTCCGTTCTTTTTCCTCTATATCATTTGGTTTCTTTTCTTCAATAGCTAAGTTTAGACCTTCTTGAAAGAGTGCGTCTACAACTTCGCTTTGCCACATACCAAAATGGTCTGTGCCATCAAAAGACTCCACTGCCAATCGTGTATTCGCCACAGTGGTTCTCGCCCAAATGGACGACGACGATGCTTTTGAGGTAACTTCCATTTTTGGTTACAAATTATTCTTCAATAGCCCTCCAAATGCGAAAACCAAATAGCCCGAGAAAACTTTTCTGATGTGGAAGATCAGATTAAACTGCGACCACAGAGCATACTCAGAATACCCGAGCTCTGATACCACTTGTTGTGGAACTCAGAGTCATATTCCACCAAATATAGAAATAGCGAGGGAAATATTGTACTAGAAAACCACACTAGATTTAATTCCCAGGAAAGATTGGAGGCGTCACAACGGTCGCGCTTAAAACCCAACCTCCTAGACAGAATTAACTAGACGAATTTAATAGCACAATATAACACTACAACTATAACTAACAATGGCTACTTGAAGAATAGCACAAAATAAAGAACACCAAATTTAACGAGGTTCGGCTAATTTAGCCTACGTCCTCGGACCCCACCAAAATATTTTACTAAAGGACTAAAGTGAAACTATTACAAACTATAGAGGAAGAAAGAAGAAATTGCTAAAAGACTTAGGCAATTTGGGATATCTAAAAGGTGAAGAGGTAGTCCACCTTTATACAAGAATTGAACTCACCACTTTCAATGTTTTCCTATGTGGGATAACAACCAATTCTTTAACCAAATGAAATGAAGCCATCTTCAACATATTGTTGTATCGTAAACTCAAGGTTTTAATTTAATATGGACTACACATTATAGAGTCTAGTTTTGCCATATTTCATATTGTTATTAACAATGTAACATTTTTCTTTGAGATCTTGACACCGGGCTATATTTTCAGGTTGTGAATGCAAATGTATCTCTACAGCGATTAGAAGAATTATTCCTTGCTGAAGAGAGACTTTTGTTACTTAACCCACCTCTTGATCCGACAGTTCCCGCCATCTCAATCAAGGGCGGCTATTTTTCATGGGATTCTAAGGTCGTTAATTATTTTATCATCTCTCCCGTGTTTGGCACTTGCCAGCACTCAACGCTCCTTGTTATTTTCAATCGTTAATAGTTTAAATATTTATTACTCCATTCGTCCCAAAGAAGATCCATTATGCCACTTTTGTCCTTCCCAAAATGTGCGTCCCATACTATAAAAGTAGGTATTTATTGTTTTTTCTGAACAAAAGTATAATAAAATAATCGAGGAATATATAATATGATGCACTAACCCACTTCGAGAGGGGTGGTCTCCGGGAAAAAGAAATAACAGAGAAGAAGAGAATAGAGGAAGAAGACTTAAACTTTCATTTCTGCATAAAAAGTTTCAAATACAAAAGCTAACTATTTAATATCCCCTAATCTCCTAACCAACGTGAATAACCGAAATAAGCAAAACAACAATTCCTACTAATATGGGTGGTGGCTTAGTGCCCCATCTCCTTAGGGAAACTGAAATTAAGTGGACTAATTCCACTCTATCTACATGACATAATCGTGGAGTTTGCCCGGATGTTCCTCACCCTTGTGCTATGACGAGGTGATGGCGTGGCTATGTGTAGGGTCGTATCATAATATATTCATTTTTAACATAAAACTGCAATCATATTTAAGGAAATAAAGTTTTATACAGGGATAATAGAAAATAGTTATAAATTAAACTAAATTCATGACATGTTTTAGAAGGCAGCGGTATTTGTATTTTTTCTGTTTTAAGTAAATGGTACTTTTGGAAAACAATCAACTCTTTCCTAACAAAAGTCAAAGGGAACATCTTTTTTGGGACGGAGAAAGTACTAAATCTACTGATGCAAAATCCTAATTGTTTTCACAGTGTAGTATTATCTCGCTATGGTTAATGAAAACTTCTTGCAATTGAAATGATTTATATGCTCATCAACAGCCACTTTTACAGGCTGCAAGACCTGCATTATCAAATATTAATTTGGATATACCAGTTGGCAGCCTAATTGCGGTTGTTGGTGGCACCGGAGAAGGAAAAACCTCGTTAGTATCAGCAATGCTCGGAGAGCTTCCTCCTTTAGGAGATGCTACTGTTACCGTCAGAGGATCTGTAGCTTATGTTCCTCAGATTTCTTGGATTTTTAATGCTACAGTAAGATTCGGAGTGTTGTATCAAAACTCGAATTTATACTCTCAAATGTATTGTAAATGCAAATATTTATATACTAAAGTTTATTTTACAGGTACGTGAAAATATATTATTTGGATCTAGCTATGAACCAAAAAGATATTGGAAGGCAGTAGATGTTACTGCATTGAGCCATGACCTTGAATTGCTTCCGGTTAAGTATCTCAACATCGCGTTTCAATTATTATTGATATCTATAAACTCTGTGACATGTATTTTTCTCATTCTATTTGTGTGTTTCAGGGTCGTGATCTTACAGAGATTGGTGAAAGAGGAGTAAATATTAGTGGAGGACAAAAGCAAAGAGTTTCGATGGCTAGGGCTGTGTACTCAAACTCAGATGTTTACATACTTGACGACCCGTTAAGTGGTCTAGATGCGCATGTTGCTCGACAGGTATTTCTCTTAAGAGTAAGAAATGTGAACGAAATAAAAATTAAAAGCATCATTTTAAGATGGTTTCTTTTGTAAATTACTGGAATTTCATTTTTCTTATTATAAGGCTCAACTAAGTGTTTGTTCTTCAACATATATCTTCTTAATTTTCCTTTGTATAACATGGAATATATAATTGACATTAATTCAATCCAGGTTTTTAATAGTTGCATTAAGGAAGCACTAGAAGGAAAAACAAGAGTGCTAGTCACCAATCAGTTGCATTTTCTTCCGCAAGTTGATAAAATCATTTTGGTTTCGGAAGGTATGGTGAAAGAGGAGGGCACCTTCGAGGAGCTCTCCGAGAATGGTACCCTTTTCAAGGAACTAATGGAAAATGCAGGCAAAATGGAAGAACACATGCATGAAAATGGAGACGGGATGAATTTTTCCCTTGGAATTTCATTGCATTCTTCTTCTATGGACCAAAATGAGGTGCCAAAAGATGCAAATTCAACTAGCAAAAGGAAAGAAGGCAGATCAATTCTTATCAAGCACGAAGAACGAGCGATAGGGATCGTTAGCTGGAATGTTGTGACGAGGTGATCTTTTTGCATTAACTTAGGGTTAATCACACTAACTACCTCTCTTACTTAGTGTAATCACAGTTCAGTCGTCTTATTTTGGTCATATGATTGACACATTTCCTATTACACAACCCTACAATCAGAATTTTTCTAACGGAATTTGCTGATATCATAAAAAAATAGTTTTCAGACTTTTGATTTTACCCTTCTCCGAGGTAACTTTCTTTTACCAAAGAACTCTGAGGGGGTGAATGGAATGTTTCAAAATTAGTCGGGTTTGCTGTCTGTAATTACATTAAATAAGAGGGGTGAGTAGTGTAATTAACCCTACCTTCTTTTCATCCAACTTTTAATCATTTGGTATAGTTTAGTAGATATTCTAAAGCATTGATTTGGTTGTTGTTACTTCCACTTTTTTCAGGTATAAAGAAGCTCTAGGAGGCTCGTGGGTTGTAATGATATTGTTTACGTGTTATACATTAACTGAAACACTTAGAGTTTTGAGTAGCACATGGTTGAGTGTGTGGACGAAACAGAGCACTTCAGAGGATTATTATGGCCCTGGTTTCTATATCATTGTTTATGCAATATTGTCCTTGGGTCAGGTACTTTGCTAATTTATATTTCGCATGAAGATCTTCTTTGCTTGGCCAAATTCATTTATGTAAAATGACAAGCTCTGTGTGCAGGTGGTAGTGACGTTGACAAATTCGTTTTGGTTGATCATATCAAGCCTTAACGCTGCTAAAAGGCTTCACGATTCAATGCTATGTTCGATACTCAGAGCTCCAATGGTGTTCTTCCACACGAATCCAATAGGACGGGTAATCAATAGATTTGCGAAGGATCTTGGTGATATTGACCGCAATGTTGCCAATCTTCTCAATATGTTTTTAGGCGAACTATGGCAACTGCTATCGACTTTTGTGCTCATCGGTATCGTTAGCATTATATCTCTATGGGCCATTATGCCCCTTCTCGTCTTATTTTTTGCAGCATATATTTATTATCAGGTCAAGCTCTCTCTCCCTCTCCCTCTTGAGTTTTGTGTACTTGTACATATTCTTTTCTTCTATCGGGTATATCGCATTTTTCATCCATTATCTTTCTCCAATTTTCGATTTAGTCTCATTTGCACTTTTAAAAAGTCTCACGTTTAGTCCCGGACCAAACTTCCGTCAAAAATTTAACGGCCAAACTCATATGCTCTGTTAGTCAATATTTTGACTAGCTTTTGGTGAGGATTCATGTGTGAGTGACACTTGATATCGAATAGAAACACTGTGATATTGTGTGTGAGTGCCGTTCAAGCACAAATTCTCCCAAAAAAAATGGCCAAAAAATGTTGAGTAACGGAGCATATGGGTTTGACCGTTAAATTTTTTAAGAATTTTTGATTGGGGCTAAATATGAGACATTTTGAAAGTTATATGGGACTAAAATGAGAATCATGTAAAGAATGGGACTAAATCAAAAACCGGGGAAAGATATGGGATGAAAAATGCGATTTTCCGTTTTCTCTTTTAACTCATCTTACATAAGCCTGTCGAGAAGGGAGAACAATTGGGATTTTTCAACCAGAAAAAAAAAAATTATATTTCTATCTTATTAGAAAAAATTATTGTAACCTCCTCATGTTATGGTAAATAACCGAAAACCCCCTGATTATTTTGAAATCACATAAAGTCTCCCTCATGTTATGCATTCTTACAATTATTTCATCTTTTGTGTATTCAAAAAATTCTTACAATTTCACCTCTGAAAACCTTACAAATAGACCTCTTGAGGGTTCTCATTTTAATTTACTAAAAATCAGGTTTTTTTTTGGTAATTAGCACTAAAGTGAGGGGGTGCGCATGTAATTCACCCATCTTTTATGACATCAGTCTCATAGTTATCTCCGTATTGACTTTGTGTTTTATCCGTAAAATCAACAACAGAGCACGGCCCGGGAAGTAAAACGTCTGGACTCCATCACTAGATCCCCTGTATATGCACATTTTGGAGAAGCCTTAAACGGGTTGTCTACAATTCGAGCATACAAAGCATATGACCGAATGGCCAATATTAACGGGAAGTCGATGGACAATAATGTTAGATTCGCTCTGGTTAATGCAAGCTCAAATCGCTGGCTTACCGTAAGGCTTGAAACCCTCGGAGGCCTAATGATATGGTTAACAGCAACCTTTGCTGTCATGCAAAATAGCACATCTGAAAATAAGGTGGCATTTGCATCTACTATGGGTCTACTCCTTAGTTACACTTTAAATATAACAAGTTTGTTGAGTAATGTGCGTAGACGAGCAAGCAGGGGAGAAAATAGTTTAAATTCAGTTGAACGTGTAGGAACATATATAGATTTGCCTTGTGAGGCACCAGAAGGAAACAAGCCTCCACCCGGATGGCCGTGTATAGGATTGATCGAATTCGAGGATGTTTTTTTAAGGTATAGGCCTGGACTTGATCCTGTTTTAAAAGGATTGTCGTTTACTATCTCTCCACATCAGAAGGTTGGTATAGTTGGACGAACTGGGGCGGGTAAATCAAGCATGCTCAATGCGTTATTCAGGATTGTGGAAATCGAAAGAGGTAGAATCTTGATCGATGATTTTGATATTGCAAAATTTGGATTAACTGATGTGCGGAAAGTTCTTGGTATCATTCCTCAGTCTCCTGTTCTTTTCTCAGGTAAATATCATTTTTCGAGGTTTTTATCATTTGTTGCCTGGTATTAGTTCCTTCGATTTTATCGTTTTTTGTTCGTTAGGTAATGTTCGGTTCAATCTTGATCCTTTTGGTGAACACAATGATCCTGACCTGTGGGAGGCTTTGGAGCGGGCACACTTAAAGGATGTCATTAGGAGGAGTCCTTTTGGTTTAGATGCTGAGGTAAAAAGATATGCATTTTATCCTACCAAAATTATATATATATATATATATATATATATATGTATATACTAGTCGATGAGACACTTTTGATGCATGTTCGAAAAATAAAAGTTTGGATGAACATTTTTGAGTTAAAACTTAATTAAGTTTAAGTAAAGATGTGAGAAGAGAAAGAAAAATAGAAAGAAAAAAAAAGAGACATAAATTAAATGCTTAAAGAAAAAAAATATAACATCACTTGTAAAAAGCATGCAAAATCATAGATAACAATTCATTAGATTTAGTTTTGTATACAACATAGTTATTATTATGCCACCTCATCAAGACACATGGGGTGATACTATAATAGACATGATGTACAAATACTCAATTCACATAACAATTCTCCTTCAATATGCTTGCCACACCAATAAAGCAATTCTCTCATCTTTCCCGACAGGAGTTCTTATATATATATTAATGAAAAAGGTTAATTAGACTAACTATCTCTTACTTAGTGTAATTACAGTCATATCCGCTTATTTTGGGCCATAACAAACAACCCTCTATTGTAATAAAACCTTACATTGATCCCCCTATGACTAATGACCGTTAGTCAAGCGTGACGAAAAATGTGAAATTGTCAATCTTACGCTTTAAAAGAATATATAATTAAAAAATAGTTAATTACATTAACACCTTTCTTATTTTGTATAATTACAATAAAGTCCACTTTATTGGATCATATAACAGGTACCTCTCTTATAATACAATCTTACATTCACCCCCTACAACTAACTTCTGCTTTTTAAATTTTCTTTTTCTATTGTAACCTTATAGATATGCTTCAATTTACTTTACTTTTGCTATTTGGTTTCATATTTTTATCAACTTACTAATTTTGATTTATCTGGATTAAATTATGATATTGCTCCTAAAATAAATCAAAACCCGGGATTTATTTTCATTTTCTAAAAAATATTTAAATTGCATAAATCCGAATTTGCACTTCATTATCAAGCTATGTTAACAAGTTTTTTACAAAATCATTTATTTCAAACTATATTGAAAGTTACAATTACATCTTTTTTAATATGAAAAATACATTCACCCCCTCATAGGCAAAATAAAAAATCTAGAAAATATTTTTTGCAAATATGATGTTATCAAATTCCGTTAGTTTTTTGACGTAAAAGAGCGATTGTAAGGTTTTATTATAATAGAGGTATTTGCTATATGCTCAAAATAAACGGATTAGGCTGTAATTACACTAAGAGAGGTAGTTAGCGTAATTAACCCTAATGAAAAATAAATTCGTTTTGGGATGTTTCAAGGTTTTAGAAGGGGGTGAGAACTTTAGCGTCGGGCAAAGGCAACTATTAAGTCTTGCTCGAGCATTGCTTAGGAGATCAAAGATACTTGTGCTTGATGAAGCGACAGCCGCGGTTGATGTTAGGACTGATGCGCTTATTCAGAAAACAATTCGAGAAGAATTCAAATCTTGCACTATGCTCACCATTGCTCATCGCCTCAATACTATCATCGACAGTGACCAAATTCTTGTTCTCGATTCTGGTCAGGTATATACGACCGAAGCCCGAAGCTATTTGCAGCTTTGTTTCATTATATCTCAATGTTCTATAATAAGACTCAATGGAAAGTTTTTTGAAAAAGTACCATCTTGTTCGAATGATACTTTAAGCGTTCGTTTCGTTTACAGGTGGTCGAGTACGATACTCCAGAAAATCTTCTTGAAAATGAAGCAAGTGCATTTTGTAATATGGTTCAAAGTACAGGGCCTGCAAATGCTCAGTACTTGCACACCTTAGTTAGTTGTGAGGAAAAAATATAGACACAAAAAAAGAAGTTTAAAGAAGAAGAAGAAGAAGAAGAGGGATTGCACATTGATGGGAATATGAGATGGTTTCTATCTGTATTTGGTTGTATTCAGACTGGTAACATCCTCATAATATATTATTTTGAGGGGTTAATTACATTCACACTTCCTCACGATTGTCTAAATTACAATTTAACCCCCTTTTGTGAAAAGTTACATGTAACCCTTGATGATCTCACATGTTTGCTTCCGTTAGAATTCGTTAGGGTTCCGTTAAAAAATCCTATGACATGACTAGAATGCCCTTTTAATTATATAATTGAATTTTGGGAAAATTGCACTTCACATCCCATAACTTTCCCCGAATTCAATTTTGATCCCATTCGTTACGAATTTCTCACATTTCGTCCTATAACTTTCAAAATATCTCACATTTGGTCCCATCCGTCCTTTTGTGTCTATTTCTAACGGTTAACTCTATTAGTCAATCCTTTGACCAATTTTTTCGGGGTGATTTTGTGCATGAGTGACACGTGATATTGAATAAAAACATCGTAATGAGTGTAATCCATGTGTGAGTGCATTTATGCACGAATTCTTCCCCAAAAAATTAGTCAAAGGGTTGACTAACAGAGTTGACCGTTAAAAATAGACGGAAATGGACGGATGGGACCAAATGTGAGATTTTTTGAAATATATGGGATGCAATGTGAGATTTGGATAATGAGTGGGACCAAAATTGAATTCGTGGAAAGTTATGGGACGTGAAGTGCAATTTTCCCTTGAATTTTTAGGCAATTTTGTAATCGTCAGGGGTTATAGGTAATTTTCCGGGTTGGAGGTGTTAAATTGTAAATTTACGCAATCATCAGTGTGTGTGGATGTAATTAGAATGGAAGATTTTGTTTGTACCCACCTCATGAAAAATCTTAATCAAGAGTAGGTAGGATATTCCAATAATTAGCATCATCAAATTTCAGTTAAACCTTCCTAAAATTGATCACTTATATAACATTTATTCAGTTATTCTTAGCGTGTAGCTAACAAATAGAGACTAAAATTTATTCTGTTTCTTCTATTTAAAGAGACTCCATTTTTACCACCAAATATCCTCAAATTGATCACAATGGCTACAAAAATCTCCATAATCTTCCTCACCATCATTCTCTCCCTCTTGATCACTTGCTCCGCCACCGACTTACCCCGGCTCCGCCACGTCCGCCGCCCCTGCAAGAAATTCACCGTTTATTTACACGAAACCCGTTACAACGGAAGCAACCTCGCAAATGCCACGTCAGCCATTGTAGGTGAACCGGCTTGGGGAAACAAGACTAACCTAGCCAGCACGACCCGTTTTGGGGACCTTATAACGTTCGACAACCTTTTAACCAAGGACAATAATACCCTCTCATCGCCAGTGGGCCGTGCACAAGGGTTTTACTTGTATGACAATAATAAAGGGCTTGGAGCTTGGCATGGATTCTCTATGGTGTTCAATAACACAAAATATAAGGGCAGTCTCACTTTAGCAGGTGAGAATCCATTATTGATGAAGACTAGGGACATTTCGGTCATTGGCGGTACAGATGACTTCTTCATGCACAGGGGTATAGCAACCTTTGAAACCGCTTATGTTGATGGCCTCATATCTTACGGGCTTAAAGTTACAGTCAAACTGTACGAAGCTGGCGCTTACTTGAATAACTTCAATTATATGGTGATGCTTGTACTATTTGTATTTGTAATCAAAATAAGGGGCCCTTATGTGATATTACTTTTGTTGAGGAGTAATATATTTTCAAAAATATATAATAAACAGCAATGTTATTTTAAATGTTGGTTCACAAAAAAATAAATATGTTATTTTACTTTACTACAGTCCATATTTTCTTAATCTATTTGCTCAATTGTAAAAGTGTCCCTTCACGACTTTTAATATATTATTAACATCTCGTGGGCGATAAAATATTATATATAGTTTTTTCATCTCAAAGTTCAAAAAAATATTGCATAATTTGAATACAAATCTTTGGAATTTGATTTTTTCACTTTATATCTCTAAACTCTTGTCAACTCTTTTTTTTTTTGGTTTAGGATTTCAAATGGACTATAAAATAATTTGAAATTTTTTGAGAAGAGAGATATAAATTGAAGATAAATAGATGTTGGCAATTCATCCTGTATATTTTATAATTACATTTTGAGTCTTCTTTTCACCTTTTTGTTCCTAAGTTACACATTTAGTCTTATTTAATTAAATTTTGTTGTACATTTAAATCCTACTACCATCAAATTGAAAATTTTAAAAAATTCTGGCCAAATCAATGGCTGGAACTTTGCAGTGAGGCGCACACGTGTTCATAGCTTAATTTTCCTCAAATTCATTCTTCCAAAACTAAATCAATTACTCTTCAAACCCTGCCAACAGCAAGTGCAAACTCAACTACAAAGTAGAATTTTACCTCTACCTGTTCAATTTCAGCGAATAGGTGGAATTTAGGTCAACCAAAAATAACTAAATCACGTGTTCGTCGCACATGCGAAGTTCCACCATTAATTTGGCTAAAAAAAATTCAATTTTCTAAATTGACGGTAGTAGGACTAAGTGTGCAAAAAAATTAGTTAAATAGGACTAAATGTGCCACTCAAGACCAAAAAGATGAAAAAAAGACAAATTGAAACAGGGGGTGTCAATTTTAGGACTACAAGTATAATTACGCAATATACAAGACGAAAAGTGCCAACACCCTATAATAACATGACAAAAAAAGTGATTTTGCCAAAAAGAGAAGAAGATAGAAGATATCAAATTGTGTGATGTGTTTATATGTGTAGTTATATATATATAAAATAAATTTGATGGATTTAAGGGTGTGGCAAGCATTGCCCTAATGAGGAGTTGAGATTAATTAGTAACTAGAAAGTAACACGTGCTTCGCACGTGGTAATCGATGAGAACTTAAATTGAAATAAGAGCTAATCTCATTTTTGGTCCAGTAAGTGGGCATGATTACACATTTAGCCCCCCGCTTTATGAAAATCTCACATTGAGTATCATAAGTTCTGTAAAGTCTCACTTTTGGTCCCAACCGAATATTCCGTCCAAAACTTAACGATCAACTCCATCAGTCAATATTTTGACCCATTTTTTTTGTGAGAATTCACGCGTAAATGCACTTATACATGAATTATATTCAATATCACAATATTTTCATTTAATATCACGTGTCATTCATGCACAAAATCTCTCCAAAAAGTCGGTTAAAATATTAACTAATGGAGTTGACCATTAAGTTTCGGACGGAACAACTGGTTGGGACCAATAGTGAGACTTTTTAGAACTTATGGGACTCAATGTGAGATTTTCATTAATCGGGGGACTAAATGTTACTCGTGCCCACTTACGGAATGAAAAATGGGATTTGCGAAATAAATATGTCTAGTTATTTGGCAAATTGATAATTGGTTAATAATTGATTATTTGATAGTGCTCATCTTATACTTTTGGCTTCAAATACCACTAACAGTCCATCAAATCTATCATTTGTCCGCTTTTAGTCCCTTATCTCTCAAATGAACTCAAATAGCTCCAGTCTATTATTTGTCTCACTTTAGTCCCTTGTCGCTCAAATGTGCTCAAATAGTTCCTCAACTCTCAGATTCATCTCCGTTAAAAACTGACGGAACATTGAGGCACGTGACTTACACCATGTTAGGGCAAGACATTTTATACTTTTGCAAGAATTTTTCTTCCAAAACTCCCTACTTTTATGTATTTTATTTTATATTTTTTTAATTATTTTAGATTTAGTTTTTTTTCCCAAAATCCTAACCCTAACCCACTTTTTCTCTCATCTCACTCTCCTAGCTAACCGACTTTTTTCCTCATCCCACTCTCCTAGCTTAATCCCCTCCACCTTTCATCCACTGTCTGTGTTGTCACCACTGACACCTTTCTCAAATTGCGCCGCTGTCCCCCACTTTCTGAAAATCAAATGATATTCCCCCACCTTTGAAAAATGGAACATTGCTACCCCCACCTTCTGAAAATCCAACGATGTCGCCTCATCCATACCGCCTCCTCTACCATTTGCCAAATTGCCCTCCTCCTCCTCCACCATCTGCAAATCCCTTTGTTCATTTCCTCTCGCCGTTGTTACCTTGTTATCCGCTTTTAATTGGTGTAGATGGTTGGTGGGTAGTTTTGGAGATTTTTTTTTTGCAAAAGTCGAAAAAAAAAAAAACCTCCATGGGACTTTAATGGGATGAATCTAAGAGTTGATGGATTATCTGAGTGTATATACAACACACACACGCATTTGAGACACACACACACATTTTATACACACACATATTTATATACACACACACACGAGACACACACACACACATATTTATATACACACACGGACTATATATGTGTGTGTATATATGTGTAAATGTGTGCGTGAGAGTTGAAGTCTGCGTGTGTGTATATAAACATGTGTGTGCGCCTGCGTGTGTGTGTATATATATATATATATTTGTGTGTGTGTGTCTGCGTGTGTGTATATATATATACACAGTGAGTGTGTGTGTCTATATAATATATATATATATATATATATATATTTGTGTGTGTATATATATATATATATACACAGTGTGTGTGCGTCTGGTGTGTGTGGGGGGGTGGGGTTGAAGAAGTGGGGCTCACCAATGAGAAAAAAGATTTTAGAAAAATGATTCCACCGGAATATTCCGCCGGAAGCCAAAAGATGAAAAATCGGTTTAGATAAATAAGTGTAAAAAAAAAATATATAAAAAAGTGTCAAATGAAAGTAAAGTTTACCCCTTTTTTTTTGCAAAAGGAAAAAGAAAAACTATGGGACTAGAGATGAATCTAAGTATTTATCTGGTGTATTTGAGAGATGAGGGACTATACTAATTTTATTTACTTGAGAGATTGAATAAAGTGAGGCAAATGTAATTTAGGGACATATATTTGGCACAACTTGCTGTATATATCACAACCATATATTTTTAACTAAATCTATTTCAAGAAATTAAACTTTTGATAAAATAATATTAGTATTGTTTTTTAACATGTTTATACATAGATCATTAGTCCATGTATCTTTCTTTATTTACATGGAGGGACATTATTGCCCATTTAAACAAATTAAAAAGTAAGTGGATGGACATAAAAGAATATGGAGTGCTGATATCAATTTTCTAAAATAATTGTAATCATCATATTTCATAAAAACACTTGTGTTTGTGAATTCTTTTGAATTAAATACAAATATATCTTTTTTCCACATTAAAAGTACTTATATGATTTTATTCTTAAACATGTTTTTTTTTATGTTTGTTATCATGCTAATAAGTTCAAGTACGTACAAACTTCCAGATATATGTTGATAATTCTATTGTACAAATATGTTATATTCCATAACAATGAAAAATTAATAAATATTTTTATATAAGAAAATGATTCATCTATATCCCAAAATATGTGTCTGTGTCTCACAATTATTGCTTTCTTTTTAATGTCAGAATAAGGTATAATTTTTTAAATTATCTTTTTAATCTTCAAATCAACTCTCTCAAAGTATGACATGTCACTATAATAATTTACTGCTAATTACCAAATACTAAAAATATTTATAAAATTTTAGATTACCAAAGTTAATAACCAACTTTTTGTTTAAGTTGGAATATTGGTTGTGGGTTGTAAATTGTTTTTTCTTCATTGTTGGTGGTTGTGGGTAAAAATTTATTTTATTTTATTGGTTAGTATTTTAGATAAAGTAGGAATCTATTTGTTTTTCTTATATTAAATAGTGTCCTACCTCAATTCATTTTTTCTTATCATTAATTAAAAGAGTTTCCAAATACTAAAATAATTTCAGATACTACTAAGTGGTTTCCTACTCCTCAATGGATTCTTTTACCTAATAAATTCAATTATAAATTATTATTAATTAATTAATTATTAATAGTAAGGGTGGGTATGAAAGTCTTTTCACAATGGAACAAACAATTGAGTTATTCACACATTTATATAGGAGTTAGATAGATAGATTTGTAACTCAAAAGTTTCAATCTAGTGGATATAGTTACATATTTTGGTGACATTTGGCCAAGTATTGTTAAAGATGGGGAAGACAACAAATTACTATCTGGTAGACAAACTGATTCAGTTTATTTTAATTCTTACAATTTCTCTTGCAACAACGGAGCGCCATTTTCAAGTATGAAAATTTTCAATACGAGACATGCGTAGTAAGATGGAAGATGATTTTTTGAGTAGTTCGTTACTAGTTTACATTGAAAAAGAAATTGCTTGAGTTTTCAATATATATCGACTCAATCGTTGACACGTTCGATGTAATAAATTAACGTCAAGTACAATTTAGAAGGCCCGAAGTTATATTTTTATAAATAGGTTAGCACTATGTTTATTTATATTTGCATGTTTTTTAATTTTATATATTATCTTAAATAACTATTGCTAGCGCTTCCCCTTTTTTGTTCACAAATAAATTTTTGTTAGAATATTTATGTTTCGTACTATGGTTTGTGTTAATATTAGGTATAAAAAATTGACTATCTTAAGAAAAAAAGATCGTAATCGCACCGAAAAAGACGTATAAAAATAAATATTAAATATCTATATTTTTTAAATTTCGATCTCGCCCCCAGTTAAAATTCTGATTCCGTTCCTGACCTTGTCGCCATGATCACACTGTACAAATATAACTACTTTACAAACTATTACAACAAACTAATTAGATCATGCACGTAATTTATCAATATGGAAAGTAATTAATAACTGGTTGGTTGGTATACGTTAAATACCCTAGTAAAAGAGTAGGTAGGATATTCCATAAACATGAATCATTGAAATTCAGTCAAAAATCCCCGGAAATGGTCACTAATAACATTCTTAGTTAAGGGAAATTCTGATGCGTTCCCGGCTCAGTCACACCTAAATGTATTTTCAAGATCCTAGCTCGACCATGCACCCAAGTGCATATTTCACAAAATCAGTAATCATTTATATAGCAAGTATAATTCACTCTCCTTAAGGATGAAAAACACTTTGGTTTAGTCGATTCGGAAGCGGGATAGAATTTTCCATTGATTATTCATAACGTGAAGCTAACAAAGATCAACCATTATGAACCCTATTTAAAGAGACCCCCTTTTTGCAGCCAATTCCACACAACAACAAACCAATGGCAGCTAAAACTTTCACTATACCATTCCTTGTCATCCTCATCCTCAGCCTCCTCATCGTTTGCTCCACCGCTGAATTCCCTCAGCTCCGCCATGTACGCCGCCCATGCAAAAGATTTGTGGTCTACTATCACGACCTTCGTTACAATGGCACCAACAGAGATAACGCAACCTCCGCCATTGTAGGCGAACCAGATTGGGCATTAAACAAGACTAAGCTCGCCAGACCGACGTTCTTTGGCGACATTTTAACGTTTGACGATCCTTTAACTGAAGACAACAACTTCACGTCGCCGCCGGTGGGTAGGGCACAAGGGTTTTACTTGTATGATGGTAAAAAAGATCCGGGCGCGTGGCATGGATTCTCTATGGTGTTTAATAGTACAAAGTATAAAGGAAGTCTGAATATTGTAGGGCAGAATTTGATAACGCCGGAGACGAGGGACGTGTCGGTCACCGGCGGCACCGGAGACTTTCTCATGCACAGAGGTATAGTTACCTTAAAAACTGATGCTGATGTGGGGCAGGTTTATTTCAGGCTTCGTATGGAGGTCAAGTTGTATGAGTGCTGGAAATTGGATGAGTAATTAGCCTATATGTGTGTGTGTGTGTGTGTGTGTGTGTGTGTGTGTGGTGCTTACATGAAATAATGAAAGACACATGCTAAAATAAATTAAGAGTGCCCCGTGCTTTAGAGAGATGCGGTTCATTATAATGTATTCCTTGCTTTCGTTGATGAGCATATCATGCATGTTTTCAAATACTAAATGAGTAATGTTGGAAAAATTGATTTGAATTTAATTGCTAGAGTGAAAAATTAATTGATCAACTGATTGCATGCGTACAGTTAGCGACAGTCACACGCACACATATTCGCATCAATGAATGTTTCTAATAATAATCAGACACATCCAACTCTATGAACTCTATAAAATAAGCCCATCATTTCTAATTAAACCTTAATTCATTCATTTTCTAGCCTTGTTCTTATAAGAGAGTTGATCAAAACAAATTTTGCTCATCGATTCTCGGATTTTGTAATGCTACTCTCACGAGAAATAAGTGATTTACTATCACGAGAATTGTAGAGCTACTTTTACGAGAAACAAGTCATTTACTATCACGAGAAACAAACCGTGGAGAAGCAATTGCCACATTTCGTAAGCGCCGCACTCTTTATGAACTCTATAAATAAGCCCCTCATTTCTAAACCTTAATTTATTCATTCATTTTCTAGCCTTGTTCATATAAGAGCGTTGATCAAAACTAATTTTGCTCATCGTTTCTCGGGGATTTGTAGTGCTACTTTTACGAGAAACAAGTCATTTTCTATCACAAAAAACAAGTCATTGTATACTGAGAGACGATTGCCACATTTCGTAAGCACCGCACTCTCTATGAACTCTATAAATAAGCCCCCCATTTCTAAACCTTAATTCATTCATTCATTTTCTAGCCTTGTTCTTATAAGAGAGTTGATCAGCACAGAATTTGCTCGTCGATTCTCGGGATTTATAGTGTTACTATCATGAGAAACAAGTCATTGTATGTTGGAAGACGATTGCCACATTTCGTAAGCACCTAGTGCAGCGGACAATTACACATCTATTGATAGTGCCATTACATAATAAAAAGATGCCCACATAATAATTCAAATTAAAATTAAATGGACACTTATCAATCCCACACTAATGTGACATCATTGGGCAAGTTGATGTTCAGACGGGGAATTCTATTTGCGCAAAATAGAGAGTTAGAGACTCCCAAATATATCGAATTATGTACTTGTTCTTAGCTTAAAGTGGATATTTAATTTCACCATCCTAAGATCCACGATGCCCCTTTAACATTCGATATTGTGAAAAATCATCACATAGATCTAAATACAAAGCAGGGAATAATTAGACGGGGAATTTAAGAATAAAAATATAAGAATCTAATGGAAGAAATTAATCCGAGAAAACTAGAAGTAATCATGAAAAAAGTACTCAATCAAAATTATTTACTAATTCTGAAAACAAGCAAAACACAAAATTCGAGCATCACATGAATTGGCTTCCAACTTAACTGGCATAAGAAAATTAATTTGACTTTTAAGTTTTAACTATAACTGAACTTTCTTATTTTCTTGGGTGCGTCTCTTCGGGATTGGCAACGCCGACGGAAACTCTAGCGACGTCGACCGCGCTAGCTTCGGGCTTTTTCTTAGCGTACAAAGTGAAGTACCAAACGCCGAAGGAGAGAGCTACTCCGGCAACGGCGATGGTGGTGAGGCTGTACGGCAAGCTCCGCCGCTGGTGGAGGACGCCGCCGGGGTTGTGTCCCGGCGGCCGTTTGGAGCCCTCTACTCCTGCTTTTCTCACCTCCTCCGGGCTCATCTTGTGTGTTTCTGCATTCTTTCTCCACTCTTCATTTCCTGCCATTAATTAAATTTGTGAAAATTATATTACCCCTTTTTTTCTCTACGTCTTCTCTATAGTATATCTGTTATATTTGTTTTGATAGAAATTGATTTTCACTGAGAAATTGAGGGGTTTTGCCACGTTCATACTTATGCAAGTTATAGGAGATGCATGGAAGACTAACGTGTCACTTCCTTGTGTTGTTGCCCTACACATGTCTTAATCTGCACTTCGACAACAACTTTTCTCTATTCGTAGTTCAAGGCAACCCTCATATAGTACATCGGGACTCTCTGCATGTGTGCTAAATTCTAATTCGTTTTCAGCTCGGTCGAAATCGAGTGTATTATTCCCTATCCAAAAAATGTCTGTGAAAGTATTTTACACCGGTTTGACTAGGGGTGCTCATAAACCAAGCTCAAGACTAGCTATAGCCTAGCTGGCCAAATTACTTAGCTCGAGCTCGAAACAAGATTTTTGAGCTTGAGCTCAAAAAAAATAATAATAAAATAAATATTAAATATATCATTATTTATACATATATAACATTCTATATATAAATAAATAAATAAATATTTTTTTTCAAACTCGCAAGTCTCTGAACATGCAATTTTTTGGCTTGAACTTGGCTCGTCAAAAAAGCTATGCTCATTAGGCGTTTTTGAGCTGACTTGACTCGTTACTCACCCCTAGGTATGACACGGTTAAACTATATTGATAGCTAGCCGAAACTCTATGTTAGAAGAGGACCATTGATCTCGGTCTATCAAACACTGTTGAATCAAGAGATGTTATTATAAATGACACCTTAATCATTTCGATCCATCGATGGATGATAGACCTGAACCATTAATCCCAGTCTAACATAAAATCATCCGTAATTTAGGAAAATTCTATTATATTGGGAATGACAGTAAATTCCTGTCCAAGCATATGATTTACTCAAATTTAAACGCAATTTACAAATTGAGTGATAGTTCACAAGACAAACGTGAAATTGAATTCGAATCAAGTATAATTCACTAGTTTAGTGTAACTCAAAAGCATGGGTGGAGCTAGACTTGATTTCCTTGTTTGACTTTTTCAATTTGGCTGATCAAAGATCACTTGTTTTGTGAATTATACTTAAATTTCATCCACCAATACTTTAATTTCTTTTTGAAAACGACAATCATATGAAATAGACTAAATTACTAACACGAAAGTCTAATGGTTTAAGTTTTTAGTGGTTATAATTATTCCCATTCAAATTATTTAGGTTTTTGCACTTTTGTAAACAAACTTTTTTCTTTTGTATTTTTTTATCCAAACTTTATAAGGCTAAAAACTTAAGTAAAATTTGACTGAAAAATACTAAAAATATAAAATTTTGTAAAAATTCGTGTAGTTCAAAAAATAAATAAGTTTAGATAAAATAATGCAAAATCCGTTTAGTTCAGATTAAAAAATGCAAAAAAAAAAAATTATTTACAAAAGTGTAAAAACCCGAATAATTTGAATGGGCAATTGTCATTACCCCTAATTATAAACTTCTAACCTACTTGAAAATCGTCATGCACCTCGTTCAAAATTAAAAAATTGGCACTCTACATAAGTAGAGTATTATGAGCTGACGCGACCGACTTAAAGTATTTAATCTATAATGATGACGACGTTTTAGAAGAGATGTTTTGTCACTCTTAGTTCCTAAACAATTACAATCTTAAATGTAGCAAGACCGACGTGGAATTTTTTGTACACGATGTACAAAAAATTCCATGTCGGTCTTGCAATTTTAGTTGTACCAGGACTTGAAGTTCCGGACTTCTTCAGAATCACTCGCCAAAAATCATTCAGCTTTCCGATTTTCTTTTCTTCTATCTCATCCATTTCATTCAATTAGAGCTACTTGGGGCAAACAAAAGTTCAGGAAAAAGAATAAGGAACACAATACATTTCTTGTGTAAAATAAAAAGTAGACTCATATGACTATTACAATGCCCCGTGTACAAAATTGAAAGCCATCTCTGTTGATCACAAGCAAAATCACTTCAATCCGTCGCTTAAACCCGGTGGCATTCCTAAACTCTGAGCGAGATTGCCCATTCTTTCTTTCATCGCCTGCACGATAGTTTCAATAATCAATTATATACAAAGAGAGAGACGTTTGAGAAAGAGGGAAATTCTCGTGTAACAATCATATTCTTACCAGAACGCTCTTCTGGTGTGCGTCCATGTATGCCTCCGTCACCAGAAGAGACAGTTTCTGAAAAATGAAACATAGGGTTACTCCATTACAATGGGTATAAAATTTTGAGACGTATTCATTCAGCAACAATGCTTCTGTACTAAGTAAAAGAAAAAATTAATAGCATGAACGATTATTTAAGCGGAGAGTATTTTCTTGCTCAAGTGGTAAGATGGAGAGAGAAGACAGTTTATAAGGAGTGATTAAGGAGTTTGAGACTCCTAATCCAAGTACAAGGGAAAATTGCAATATTGGTTCCATAGGATAGAGCATATTGCAATTTTAGGCCTTTGTTCCTAAAGTTGCAAAATAGCTGTCCATTCATTAAAAAGCGGATCGAATTCACTCGCGCTATTAAAGGTTTTGTTAGATTTATACAAACCAAGTAATGGTTACGTGCAAAGCACAAGACCAAACTAACGGTTCCCATTCGTTTTAATGGCTGGGACTAAAAGTGCAAAAATAATTAATCATACAACACAAATTTTACAAGTTTGTAAATAGTGGGGGTTATAATTGCAACAATCCTATGTGACTAATCCTGCAAGTTTTCGCCCCAGTACAATGAGAACCAATCATTTAGTATGAACTCATTACCATAACATTTTGGTTGCGATTGCCCGAGACTCCAAGTCTCATGAAGTTCTAAGAATGACTAAAGAGGTCATATGTTCGACTCCCATCTATGCATCAATATTTGTTACTTATTACATAGTAGTTTCTTCCCTTCATATATATGTTTTGGTTACATATTGTATTTACTTAGTTTTTGATTTGTCGAGATAATGAATGATGTATTAATAGCTTCTCTTGAACAGAGGAAGTTCCTTGTTTGAATCAACTAACCAACGGCATTATATGGGATGGGCATGGAGTGATGCCCTGGTCAAGTTGAATGGGTTTTTCTTAGCAGGTCCTCGTCATCAATCACATTATTCAACTATGTGGGACCCACGTGGGGAGCCTACACATGAATGACCATGATGTCTCCGGTGTTGGTCTAAGACTAGATAAGAATTATGCATAATGATAGGAACCACTAGAAGTTTCCAAGTTAATTTGCGAAATCTTTGATGCAAACACGAAGCACTTCTACAATAGCCATCTAGATGTTAATGATGTGAACAAACTTACTTCGGGTCCCAATTCCATTGCAGCCTCAGTTATCTCAATGCGCACAGGTTGTTGATTCCCGGAGAGTGTTGCCTAATAGATGAGTTGATCAAACAGCTATAGCAAGTTTTATGAACATATTCATGGCCCATAACTCAGAACACTTTGTTAACTAATAAAAGTAAAGACTCATATTTACAAAGGTAAATTATATATTAAAATAGGGAAGCTGAGTATTTACCTTGACTAGCTCGCCTTCACAATAACCATCAAATTCTGCTCTGCAAATTTCAACAAGAATGGCCAAATGAATTAAATATTGGGACTGCAAATAAAATATATTCAGCAATAAAAATCGAAAACAAGTTCAAGAAAAAAACACGTACGCAGCGAGTTCTTTTTGCACTTTTACTGCCTCAACTTGGACTACCATCTGCGCCTTTTTTACAGTCTCGTATAAATTTTGCATGTTTCCTAATATTCCTGCCTAATTTTATCAAACGTAACGATGCAAGCATTGTAAATACGAAATGATGCGAGTTGCAATGGTAAATTAAGAGCATATATATATATATATATATATATATATATAAACATGCTTAAATATGAAGTACCTTTGAAGAACCATCATCACTCTTATCATCCTTCTTTCCACCAAATAACGCATGCACACGAAGAGATTTTCGAGCCCTCCCAGTTGGACTTCCTGGCCACTGAAAATTTGGAAGACTAATAGGATTTGCATTCTGAATTATCTTATCTGGAATGAAACAAAAGAATTATGAGAAATATTTGAATGCAGAAATCGCATACAAGATCATTACCTTGGATAACTCGTTAACATATTTGAAGAAAATGAGCTCTCTCTCTCTCTCCAAAACATGACTGTCTCATGGCCTCCTTATATATTATATATACTATGTGAATTACAATTTGATGGTTTAGATCTTGGGTAGACCAGGTTAACTCTCTCTCTCTCTCTCCAAAACATGACTGTCTCATGGCCTCCTTATATATACTATGTGAATTACAATTTGATGGTTTAGATCTTCGGTAGACCAGGTTAATTACGAATCAAATTTTACGAGATTTTATTTTTCATCAAATTACTTCCGGCCGTCCTTTACAACTCATTCAAAAAAATCATCATTGCATAGAGTTTGTAATAGAAAAGTTCAAAGACGGAGACCATGGATTTAATCTGAGAAAATGCAGCCACAGATTGTATATCCGTTCTTTGTTTCTCATAAAACCACATAATCTACCTAATTATATGATCTTCAAACTCACAAAATCATCACGGAAGTACAAAACACATAACCTCGGTTGGTTCTTAATACACAGTTAATACTTTTTACGTGTAATTGGGACAAAAAGCAGAAAAATTTCAGAAGCAGCCAACTTAAGATGCCAAAAGAAACCTCGAGAATTGGAAAATCAACTAAAACTACATCGAGCATAAAGAAAAAATGTTCCTTCAAAGATCGGAGTGCTTCAAATTACATTCATCAGTCATTAAATTTCCCTTGTGAGTTCTATACAGAAATGGGAGTTACACTCCTCATTGCACGTAAAGCTATGGAGGTACATTACTAGTAATCCAAACATATGAGGCGTAACTAGAATCGGGCTACCACTGCTAAATTTGCCACCATATTTTTTATCGGGTACAACTGTGTCTCCAGGGACGGGGGGTGCAATTAAAGTTGTACCCGAGAAAAAATTCACCCCCTTGATGTGTAGAGTTTACTAGTTATCCCCTTTATTTTGCATTCACCCCTCAAACTTATATTCCTGGTTCCGTGTGTCTCGCTTTCGTTTATTTTACTTTCCGGACCTTAAACTCTACACATGAACTAAACATACCAATAGCAATTATTTAAAATAGAAATAAACTCCAGGCAATTATCAACAAAAACTCCATAAAATATCAATTACAATTTAAAACAAGAAATCCCTTTCCATGCTTAAATATAATTCTCAAACTTCCTAGCATTTGGGTATTCAATTACTCTTCTCAATTGTGTATATTATATGTATAATCAAACAATTATATAGATAATGGGAGTCAAAATCAGTACCAAAAATTCAGTCTTCAATCAATTTTACCAAAATAATATCCTTAATTGCTTCAAATTAAGTACTTTCAAGAAAGCCCACGTAGTTAAATTAATTTGTTCTTGCAATTAGCCAACAAAATTCCAGATTTATATAAATAAATACACACACACACACACACATATATATATATATATATATAGAGAGAGAGAGAGAGAGAGAGAGAGAGAGAGAGAGACTTACAGGAAGAGAATGAAGACGAAGAGGGCAATTGAGCTGCTAGAGCTGCGGTTGGAGACATGGCCATATATCTGTATGTTATCTGGTACAATGTTGATGCTACAAGTATTAAAGCTTTCTTTTTACACACAGATGATAAACAAGAAAGAGAGTTCAAGGTTTTGGGGGGCTCTGTTTATTCGCAGAGAGAAAAATCTTATTTGTTTTTGGGTAATTTGTAGATTGCACCCTCGAGTTATCATATTTTGTACTATTGACACTTAAATTGCATTCTTAGCACATTAGATCCAATAATAACTTTTACTTAGGTATTTTGCACCTTAGAGCAATTTCAATGCAATTGAACACAATGGAAAGTCGAGTTGACTCTGTTCTATGGGATTAATATGGTTTAAAGATTTAGGGCTAACACGTCCCTGTAGTCGGAGTAGGAGGTTCCCGACTGCTTAGACTGGACCGAAAATCCATGAAGAGCAGGGATGATAATCCAGGCATAGAGAATGCTGAGTAGAGTGTGCTGAGAAGAATGCTGAGTAAAGTGCTGAGGAGAATATGCGACGACCATTGCGGCCTTTCCCACAATCGGAACCAGAAAGACAACCGCGAGGGTGTCCATGACCTTTCACCGCCAGCAGGGGAGGAATGATTTCAACGAAGACACTCATTAAAATGGAGAAGTTTCGCCTGAAAATCATCAAAAGAGATAAGACTCGATGTCAGAGAAACAATGGTGACAAAAGACTTATATTAAGGAGAAGGGAATTGAGGGCTTGGAGAAAGAGATGGCGATTTCGCATAGAGCACAAAAACTCCAAGATCAGCAACATCGAAGGCGTCCTTGTTGTTACTGTTCATCATGAGGGCAGATGAGCAAAAACCCTAACAGAAATGAGCAAAAAAAAAAAAAAACACGAGAGAAGGGGATAATGACAGATAGAGAGTAGGTGATAAAGCACTACAGTGCCATCAAGGGTAGAGATGACGACGATGGAAGATAAGGGAGAGGAGATTGCGGCGGTTGATAGGACTGTTGTAGGAGAAGAGGCGGCGTCGGTAGAGGCGCGGGACAGGTGATGACGGCTTGAGGGTTGTAGAAGCTAAGGGAGATCGTGAAGGTTGAAGATAAAACCTTTAGGTTGATACCATATTCCATTAGGTAAAACCCCATAGGTAAATTTGTATTGCAAAACAATATATTAAATGTATAAATAGTTATATATGAAAGAATACAAGGAAACTCTAAAGCTATAATTAAGGAAATGATATAGAAGGAAAAATATAAATCTATATCCTATTTAACAATTTTAAATAATCTCCCCTCATTTGTATACCAAATTTTATGAAAAATACTTGTCTAGACCGGCCCCACCTCTATTACTTGTGGATGTAAAATAAGACACATCACTTGTTTTTTGGTTCAAAATTAAATGTTAAGTGGTATATTTTTTTCACATCCACATGGTGTAGGAGTGGGACTGAAGACTTGGTCTAGGCATGTATTTTCCAAATTTTACAATTCAATTCTGGAACTTGATGTGACAATCATTCGAAGTTATAGGAGGTTCATCCTTGAGATTCAGTAAAGCGCATGAAAAATAATACCGAGTTGATTATAGAATTAATTTTTGAAAATACTGAGTGAATTATATATTATTACACTTCAAAATTTAAAAACTACACAAGTGAATACTGTTTTAGGCGCACCGAGGGAGTAAATATTCATCAAAAGTTGCTTAAAATGGTTCCTTTGAGATTAAAATTTGTGACATCACTCACAAGTCACAACTTATCTTGAAGTTTGCTAATTCACATATATTTGTTTTAAAAGTTCAGTCATTTTATTTCAACCCATAAAAGATTTTTAGTGCAAAGAATAATCGAAGACTGTGAAACATAAAATAATGAAAAACTATTGAACCACGAATTTAATAACAATCTCAACTATCCAATCCAACAGTAAATCTCTCTTATTTTTTACTTTTTTTTTGGTACGTAAAGGTGAAGATTAGACGGGGAAGTCTAATCTCTTGTCTTGGGTCACGCAAAGAGAAGTCTTCCTTAGAATCAGGGGCGGATCTACAGCATAGTCAAGAGGGGCAGTGCCCCCACTCAATAATTTTTTTTTTTATAAATATATACATTCTTTTTAATTTTAATTTATAAATTGTATTAGTGTCCCCACTCAAATTATTTAATGCCCCCCTCAATTTTGAAAGTATTAAATGCCCCCCTCAATTTTAAAAAATTATTTTTTTACCTTACAAAATTATTTATTTGAATTTCGCCCCCCCTTAAGATCGAAAAATATCACGTTTTCTCCCTTTACTTTGAGTTCGCCCCCCTAAAACCCAAAATCGTCGCTATAACAAAAAAGGTATAAGAGTATAAATTATGTCAAAAGTTATAATTGAACCTAATTTCTTATTATATTTTTTCCCATAAATATACCGTACCGTACCGCGGGGGGCTCGGTATAATCCCCGATGCCCCCGCTGAACAAAATTTCTGGATCTACCACTGCTTAGAATGGTGTTTTTAATAGGATTCGAACATTTGTTGCCTCTGGGATTACAAGCCGCTTATCACTTACCTCAACCATCTTAAGTATAATAACTCTGTTATGAAAGAGCACAAACTCTTTCATAAGAAACCAACAATTTTCTTAATATCCTATTGGTAAAATTGCTTGTGATAAAATAGATATGCAATTTGGAATCGAGGCAAGAATGAACTCTATCCTTAACACAATATTGCCCCCGCTATAACCCTACTATTGGTGGTACGGGTTGGTGCAATTGTGTCCCAAAATACAACGATTCTTCTCAAGATAGAACCACTTCAAATCCCGAGACCCACGAACAAAACCCTATTTTGAACTCTCAGTAACAAATGATTCAACTCTCAACTATGTTATTCTCGGAATAACAAAACCCGAGAAAATGAACCAAATATGAAGAGGAATTGTAAATTCGCGATTTTCTCACCTCTTATGATATCCATTTTCCAGGGGTTTAGGTGCAAAGTTCTTCTTAGGATTTGATATAAATATTTAGGGAAATGATATTGGAGCTCCACAAATTACTATAGAAGCTCCACTTTTCTTTCTCTTTCTAAGAAAATGACATTAGTGCCCATTGTTAAAAAAAGAAGTCAATTACAAAAAATCTACAAGATAAATATGTCTTTTAATAATCAATTCAATATTTTTATATTTCTTTATTTTTTTCAAATAATTGCTTTATGAATGTGTAATTGGACGATACATATAAATGTATGCAAGCAGAAAACTATTATGAATAATTCTTGTATTACTATTATTTTGGGCATTCAAGTATAAAATATATATTTATATACTTTATCTCTTGTATACAACTTAAGAAATTATTACCGACTTCTAACATCATCATCATCATCATCATCATCATCATCGTCGTCATCAAACTTTTTGTAGGGATTAAACTTACTTAAGCATTAATTTATGCTAAATTATGATTGACTATATTATAATAAATTACATAAAATTGATGGATTGATGCTAATATACCATCAAAATGAGGTGATTTTCTTTTGAAGTTCGATGTTTTGTTATTTTTTAGTTGACTATCTACGTATGTTATATTGTGGATGACACTCAAATTTTTCATCGACGGACTTATGTTATATGATTCCATATAAATGTGAAAAATTGTTCAATTTTCAAATCTATGTACTTATTATTTGATGTGTAATAAAATAGTGACGATAATATAATAGCTTGTTTTGATTGCATACAAATAGTTTTGGAATTTAATTTTGAAGTTTATAGTATTTTTATACTTTAAGGGTATTGTTGTCATATTTTAATATAATTATTGAAGTTGGAGCTCCTATAATAACTCATGCAGTGCCAATATCATTCTCCAATATATAACATAACCTTAATCTTTGGTTGTCATTTGCTTAGAGGGAAAACTGTAAAACCGATCTTGTAATTAACTAAGAATAAGTGGTAAAATAAGTCCCCTAAATTATAATGTTGACAATTAAATGACACTAATTTTTATATTTTCACAAGTTAAAGGCAATTTGACCGAATATTTAAAATGTGGCAAGAAAATGGCATTTGACAGTCACATGACCATCTAGTTTGTGAAATTTTCAATTTTAGAGGTAAAAAAACACATGTGCATGTGAGGATAAAAAAGCTCACCAATTTTGCAGGGCTAAAATTGTCATTTTCTCTTAACTTATAAAACTAAACTTAACTAAAACTCAAAATAACTTGGGAATACCAGATGTAGACATTTTTGTATGACAAATATTTAATGGTTCTGTAATTAATGGATATAAAATAAAATTCACAAAATGCCCCCCAAATATACTCATTGTCACTTAAATTCCTTGAACTAAATAACGTACCAAATTTGTCCATCAATCTAATTTTGTAGTCTTTTTTTATGACTGTTGAATTAGTTTTCTAAATTGTTGCTCTACCTTTTTGTGTGTGTATATATGTATATATATATACATACATATATATGTATAGCTTGATTTGAGGCCAAATTTCAGCAAATTCTCATCATTCAACCAACAAAATTAAGACCTTTTTTGTCTCTAAAATTTGTCAGATGACTTTTTATTCATTTTTTTCACTTGGCATTTTCTCTCGATTTTTAAACACAACCTTTTCACTTGATTTTTTTTATTTCCTACCAATTTCTTCTTTTTCATTCGATTTTTCACTTAATTTTTTACTTGACATTAATACAAAAATATGATACATATAGTAAAAAATACATGATATTATGTTCTTACTAATATTATTTTCTTTTTGTGATTAAGTATTTACTATATAGTAGTATATGCCCAAATGATATACCTATTTTATTAATCAATTTTATGCTAAAGTTGCTGCTAGCCAAATGAAAGAATGCACTGCTCTAGACATTTGTGCACATAGAATGATTACTGGTAACCAAATGTTTTTGCACTAATCCTGGTTGGATGAGGTATTTGCTCTATATTATATCTAAATATGTATTTAATTATTTGGGGTGAGATATTTAAGAGTAAATATGTGTATCTAAAATATTCCTTACTAATCTTATTTTTTTATAATGTCTTTTACTGGTAATCAAAAGTCACATAAAATGAAAAAAAAAAAGTTTACTCTTATACATAAATAAGCCATGGTCCACGTGGAGAGGGGTAAATTGGTACTTACACTAAGTGATCTAATTCTAGCAAACATAAGTTTGACCGAGTATTATCAATATAAAAATACAATAATATATTATAAATAGTTAACGCAATAAGATACTACAGGAAAATTTTATTTATGATCCCATAGGACTTTGCTCATTTCAGATTTAGTTTCATTGGAATTTCAATTGCACTTTTGGTCCCATAGAACTCAAAAAGTTGCACTTTTGGTTCCAGCCGTAAAAAATGGGTGAAAAAAGCAGATGTCATACACGAGCCGTAATCTAAAACACGACCAAAAATGGGTGCGTGCGTGCGTGCATGCACTCGTCTTTCTACGTTCATTTTTTTTACGTCTGTAACCAAAAGTGCAACTGAAATTCTAATCGGATTAAATTTGAAATGAACGAAGTCTTGAGGGACCAAAAGTGAAATTTTCCCAAATACTCTCATTACAAAAAAAAATTAATTTTGTCATTCTCATATGGTCCCATTTTATATGACTTAATTTACAACCCTGGCCCTTCGTATAAATATGCTTCTATAATGAGATATTTTAAACTTGTAAAATGTGATTTCTCAAAAATAGATTCATAACGTGATGACCGTAATATTACAGGTTACTGTCATATAACATGGTTTTGATTAACTTATAGAAAGAATAATTTATGACCAGGGACGAGGTCGCGGGGCTGATGGTGGCACTCGTCCTCTTCAACTGTGAGAAAAGCATTGTCCCCATTTTTTTTTCATTATTCATATTCGCTCTTCCGAACCAAAATTTCTTGTTCCCTCCTTGTTTATGACAAAAATAATAACTTCAATATACCAACCAACATAACTTAAACATATTACTTTAAATCAACACCGAATAAAATAACTATATACCTTCAATATAGCAACTATATTATATTCACCTCAACATGAACAAGAGATGAAATACTAATCCACTCAATACAATTATCTAATCTCCATTAGAACAACGAGAGGTACAAGTACCGTTATGTCAAAGCATAAATCATAGAATTACTAATTAAAGAAACTCAAATATCAATATGGAAATATTACTTACATATATAAATACTAGAACATTAAATTTAACGAGTTTTAATTCCAGCTTTCATCTTTACTGTGGTAATAATTCTTGAACGTCAAACCAGATCCTTCTAACTTGCTCTCGATGATCTTCTCAATGCGTTCAGCCATCACAGGAGTTAGATAATTTTTCGAATCTCCGACTTCTCCCTTCCTAAAAATTGAACTATTTTCTACCACGCTAAGAAAATTCCAAGTCTTATTCACCTCCAAATTACTAAGATTTTCAAAGCTGCAAAACTCGGATATTTGTTTTATCACACCTTGTTCCTCTTCCTCCAATGAGAAAGGGAAATCGATGAACTCAGCTATCTTCTTTATGTAGGGTATTCTCTTTCAGATCCTCATACTTCAAAAACAATACGAGGATTTTTCAAATGAGCATTCCAATGACCCAACACATGTCCCCAAAAGAACCCGAAGAGTTGGATTCCTCCGCCAAACATGTCCAAAGCCTCATCTACGCCAAGTGGCTCGACATCTCTTTCGATCTTTTTCTTAAGCAAGAAATATCGGTGAGAAATGAATTGGTCCAAAGGGTTTCTACAAATGTAGATCATTTTACATTTGGATGCACGAACCGAATCAGGAAGGACATTAAAAGGCATGTGGGTCGAGAAAATTCTTGGATTTAGAATATGTTCAAGATTAGGGTTTTCTTGCTCTCGGTAAAGATCTAACTCAAGGAAAGGCACAACCGTGTGAGGATTGGAAGTGAGTAAAGGATTTTGAGCAATTGTATAAATATGACGATTAACTAAGCAAAAAGTTAAGGCTTTCAACCAAGTGGTTCCTGATTTAGGCATGGTTGATATTATTACATCAGTGTCTTTTGCTCTGAAATACTTTTGAGCGGATAATATTCACTACCAGAAAATAGGGTATCAGAGACGGAAAATCCATCTCTAATACTCATTTGAGACGGTTTTTTTTCGTCTCAAAAACGGTGGGTGAAGGCCTGGTCTCAAATCAGAGACCGAAAACCGTCTTTGATTTGAGACGGAATTTTCAATCTCAAAATCCGTCTCTGATTTGAGACGGATTTTTTAGTCTCAAAATCTATCTCTGACTTTCCGTCTGAGAATCTAAATTTACTATTTTTTGTGTTAATTCTCTACGCACCTATTCATTACAAACAACACAAACCAAAAAACATACCACAAAATCAAAATTCATAACAATATAACCATATCTAATCATGAAAGACAAATATATGTCAAATATTCATCTACTAATGGTCTAACACTAATAATCTAAACAAAAATCAATGTTAATAACAAACACAACAAGACAATCCATCTGATTAACAAAATAGACACCACTAACGGTTTCCGCCAAAGTCACATTGCTCCCGGTGTCCATGAGCTAACTTCATAACAATGTCCTCGACTTGATTATGAGTATCTCAAACGACCTATTAAGAAAATAAAAAGAGATGTTACAATGTATACTATATCGACTAAAAAAGGGGAGACGAATGAGTAACACAGTGGTTCCAGAAGGAAATCAGGGACATTAATATGTATGACATCTAAAGAAAGCTAAGCAATTTATACTTTCTTGCATCTAATGTATGACATCACAACACCCCCAATCTAAAGTCATATTAGATCAAGCTACAAAGTCAACCAAAATCATCCAAAAACCCTAATTTTTTCACTCAAAAACCTTTTCGCTAACTTCTATACTTCACTTCCAATAGAATACACAATTTCATTTCTGCGCAACTAAAGTAAACAAACAAAAATAGCAGCTCGCACCAAACATTCAATAGATACAATACAAATACATTGGAAAAATTTTACTTTTGGTCCCATAACTTAGCCTTTTTTCAATTTTAGTCCCATTGTTTATGGGTTTATTACATTGTATCCAATAACTTCCATTTTTTCTCAATTTGGGTCCCACCGTCTAAAAAACTAATGGGGAGATGACACGTGTCCGTTAGTCAAACTATTTTTTTATTTTTTTATTATGTTCTATTTTTATTTTTGATTTTTTATATGCATATACATATACATATAAAATACATATACGTATGAATACATATATATACTTATATGCATATACATATATACATATACATATACATATGAGATTGGTGGTGGTGGCGGCGATTAGTGAGGGTGGCGACTGCGCAGGTCTGGGGAGTGAGATTGGTGGTGGTGGCGGCAAATTTTGGGGTGAGAATGGTGGTGGTGGCGGTTGCGCGGGTCTGGGGGGTGAGATTGGTGGTGGTGGCGGAGGCAATTGCAGCAGGTCGTAGTGGTGGTGGTGGCGGATTTTTTTTGGGGGGAGGGGGTGAGAATGGTGATGGCGGCAGTAGGGGTTGAAAATGGTGGTGGAGGAGGCGGCGGCGGATCTGAATTGAAGGTGGTGGCTGGCGTCGGAGATTGCAATGGGGGTGATGGTGGCGACGGCGATTGCAGTGAGGGTGGTGGTAAGTGATGGCGGCGGATCTGAATTGAAGGTGGTGGCTGGCGTTGGAGATTGCAATGAGGGTGGTGGTGGCGGCGGCGGTGATTGCAGTAGGGTGGTGGTAGGTGGCTGCGGCAGCGGTGGAGGTGGTGACTGGCGGCGACGGTGGGGGTGGGGGAGAGGTGGTGTTAATGGTGTTGGGTGATGGAGTTGGTGTAGAGATAAAATTAGGGTTTTTTGGGGTATTTTTGGTGAAGAAGATGAAGAAGAAAAAGGAAAACCAAAATCAAAAATAGAAAATAGAAAATAAAAAAAAATAAAAAATAATTTTTGAGGGTCTTTTTTTTTAAGGTTTGACTAACAGATCACATGCTACGCACGTGCCAATTCCGTTAGTTTTTGGACGAAAATCGTTAATAGGACCAAAATTGATAAAAAATGGAAGTTATGGGATAAAATGTGATAAACCCGTAAACAATGAGACCAAAATTGAAAAAAGCCTAAGTTATGGGACCAAAAGTGAAATTTTCCCCAAATACATACAAATAGATACAACTTACAGCAAACAGATTAACTTCTTCCTCTTCCTCAAACGGATTGCGATCGTAACGGCCTGCCATCTTAAATTCTTAATCAGTCCGTTCAACTTCAACTGCAAAGATTTTCGAGATCTAAATAGTGAAATTGCAGTAAATACTAGTAGAAGAAGATGCCTCTTCAAGAAGCCTCAACTGCTTCTTGAAAATCCCCAATTCCACCTTAACTGAAACCCTAGCACACACCACCAATCGCTCTGTCTTCAACTGTTGGAATGCCGGCGCATCTAAACCCTAGCACATTCAAACCCCTAGCTCCGATCAATTATGTCTTCAAATTGTAGTGAGAGATCAATTCTGGCTTCAAATGCGATAAAATTTTGAAGAGAAATGTTAGCTGATGAAGTTGAATGAGAAATGTTAGCTGATGAAGAATTGCGATAAACCCCTCTCATTTGTTAGCTGATGAGAAATGTTAGTTGTGTTTTAGTTAGATCTACTTTTTTTATTATTTTTTTATTGTTTAAAACATGGTATAGTTAGAATAAATTTGTTTGGTTCATTGAACTTGCGTTTGGTGTAGCGGTGGTGAAGTTAATCTACAGATGTGTGATCACATGTTCGAATTTAGTCGACATAATTTTTTTTTCCATTTTAATTTCAGACGGAAATTTTCGTCTGAAATCTGAGACGACAATTTCCGTCTCTGATTTGAGACGGAAACAATCCGTCTGAAATCTGAGACAGGATTTTCGTCTCAAAATCTGAGACGGAAATTTCCGTATGTGAATCTGTCTCAAAATTAAAAATGAGATGGAATATTCCATCTCTGTCAGAAATCCAAATTTGAGACCGATTCAGAGATGAAAATTTTATTATGTCTCTGATTTGAGACTGAAAATAAATCCGTCTCTAATTTAAGACGGAAAAATATCCGTCTCTGAAGCCTTGTATTCTTGTAGTGATTGGTTTAAACGACCTTACCGGAATCCAAAAGCCATCGTATTTGACGAGCGGAGTGCCATCCCAATTGGTTTGTTGTTCGAGTGTTTGCATAATCAACTCGCGAGACTTATCCTTTGGTTCTTCACCTTCAAAAAAGCGTTTTGGGCCTTCATCCATTTTTTGTATAAAGAGAACAAAATAAAAATAAATACTTCTATTGCCAGAAAAAATTGGACTCCTTATGTTAGTATATGTGCATTTTTACATACTTCCATTGCCCTAGAGCTCTCTATCTTTGACTATTATATCTGAAGGATACCGTAGGACGAATTTAAAATTTTGTTTTGTTTCTATTTTATTTAATTATATATACTAATGCTAAGTGTATAAAAATATATCACTAAATAAGCAAATGAAATATATGATATATCACTTGGAATAAGAGATTAAACATTAGAGCATTAAAAAGAATGTGAGAGGTCTCCTTCAAGCGTGGAGCATGTGGCACCATATATGTCTGTATATATATATATACCATATATATATATATATATATATATATATTTACTAGATCAAAGCAACGCGCGGTGGAAGTTGTCCAGACTAAAATTTTCTATTTTTTTCTTCGCTTTTAAAGTGGATGTAATGGCACCCTAAGCAAATGCGGGGTGAAAGTCTCCCCGACCAAATCTTCAAAAAGTGTATATTTTAAATATTTATTTCATAAAACAAATTTTAACCATAACACTATTAATGGACATGTATCTATTTATTTGAAAGTTTGGAAAATAAAGAGTTCAAAGGTCCATAGTTTATATATAATGGTCGAAATTTAGTATTTCCTAGCGTCCTTAAGTGAAATTTCACTTTCAATTACAAAATATCCATTGAAATGTCGATTAAAACACAATATTTCCCGAAATTTAAAATTATTTTTCAATATATACCGAAACCCAAAATTTCTCAAAATTTTATGTTTAGTTATAAACTATAAAAATGAATTTTAAGTATTTTTGTTGTTTCGTTGGAATAACACCTATCAAGTTATCAAATACGAAAGTTGATGGAGGAAAGAAACCGATGATAATAATTTTTGTCCTCCTAAAAATTCATAGGATTTTGAATGATTTTTATTGAAATTGTGTATCTATTATTTTAATGGAGTTCTTATAAGATTTGTCACTATTTTACTACATCATACTAATTAACAAAACTCACACACTATTACTATTAATGTAAAAAGATATATAATTGTAGTTCCATTGAATCCAAAGAAATGTACACATGGTACCGTCTAATTAAGCTAGTGTTTTGAGGGATGGTGTGTGGACTGGATGAGAGAATATGGTAGGTACTCAAGAAGTTTAGGCTCCGTATGGTTGTGTTTTCGAAAATGAATTTGGAGTTTTTATTGGAGAATGTGTATTATAGAAATTCATGTGAAAATATTAATTTTTTTTGTTTGTTTGGTTGTATTTTTGAGAAATGTTTGGAAGTTGTGTAAATGTGATATAAAGTTGATTAAATTAGTTATATGTGCAATGATGATAGGGAAAAAAATTAGAATAGTATTTTATTTATGATAAAGTAAGAAAAAGAATGAGTTGGATAGTTGAATTATGTAATTAATGAAGAGAGAGAATGAAGTGATTGAAATGATGAGTAATTATATAGGGAAATGTGCAGTAGAATTTGAAATTAAAGCATTTTTTGTAGAATTTGACTTGATGTGAGTATTTTCGTTTTTTGATGATTCAAAAAATGAAAATACAATCCAAAAAACACAACCATATCGAGCCTTAGTTTCGGATCTTTTGAGAGGATGATATGAAGAGAGATGGTTTTTCCCTTTTAGAGAAGCTGGGGAGGATGTTATGTTGGGTTATGCTGCCAAGGGCAATTAAATGGAGTTTGAAATCCGAATTGAGATTTCTTCCAACCACGTGAATGGTCCCCACAGAATTATGTATTCACAGTTCACACCAGGGCAATAATCTTATGCAGTCAAATCTCATTTTTGGTCTTATAAGTGGGACACGAGTAAATATTTAGTCCCCGCTTTATGAAAGTCTCACATTGAGTCCCATAAGTTCTAAAAAGTCTCAATTTTGGTCCCAATAGAATATTCCGTCCAAAACTTAACGGTCAATTCCGTTAGTCAACATTTTGACCGCTTTTTTCTGGGAGAATTGACGCATAAATGCACACACACATGGATTATATTCAATATCACGATGTTTTTATTGAATATCACGGGTCATTCAAACACAAAGGCAATGTTTGGTTATGTTTTCATATCATATTTGGTCCAAAATTCTCACCAAATCATTTGTGGTTCACAAAATATTTGGTTAAAAATATACAACGTTTTTGTAAAAAAAAAAAACATAATAATTATTTTCTATCTTTCTACGTCTACTTTGTCCCTACACTCCTCTCTATGTGCTCTCTCTCTTCTCTCTTCACTCTGACAGATAAAAATTTCATGATTTGACTACTACAGTAACTTTTGTTCCTTCTGGAAACAAAATCAAACATTATTTCACAAAAAAAAACCACCCAAAAGCCAACTCCCAAAATAAAATCAAACACAATCTCATCAAACACGCACGTGTCCCCATAAACTTCTCACCAATAATTCTCACCAAAATATCATCCCAAAACATAATCAAACATAGCCAAAATCTCCTAAAAAAAGTCCGTCAAAATGTTGATTAATAGAGTTGACAGTTAAATTTTTGACGAAAATTGACTTTGGGACCAATATTGAGACTTTTTATATGAGAGAAAGTCTGCATAATTGATAAGAAAGTAATCGTTCACGTCCCTTGTAAGTTGATTTGTATGATAAAGATAAAGATTGATTGTGAAAGCTAAACGGTGCCGTTTCATAGGCCCGCTGGGAGTAAAAAAATAAAAATAAAAAATTCTAAGTAATAGAAAATGCCGTCGTTTCATAGAACTGCGGCTGGAGAGAAGAAAAAGGTACAAATTGCCGAATTACGACGATATAGGTTTACTGTAGATGGCTATACAAACTTATAAGTATAGGTAATATAATCTAAGGGAAAATTGCAAATATGTTATGATTTGTTCTACTTTTAGTCTCATTGTTTATAAATTAACAAAAAATGATTTATTTTTTTTTGGGAAATCACAGGGTAAATCTATGTCAGTCACCCAGCAGAGCAAACCTATTCATACACAATAGCCCGCAAACCACGTAGGGGGTAATCCGCCCTAGGTTTTCCATAGGTGACGGGCTCGCTAAGCGCAGAGCCCCCCAGGGCGGGACGGAGGAGTAAACTCCCCAGACCAAGCATCACCTGGGTTTTGAACCCGGGTGGATTCTCACGACGGAAGCCTTGTGGACCACTAGACCACACCCCTTTTCTTGCAAAAAAAATGGTCTTTTACCACAACCAAAAGTAATATTAATGTTATTATTGTCACTAGCTAGATATTTATAATGAGTGATAATAATTTTTGCTTTGTCATAATAAAAATTTAATGACAAGAGTTTTATTAAAATTGTCACTATTGACAATTAGTGACACATGTATAGTGACAACATAAATAGAGTGACAACTATAATTGTTGTCACTAAATATATGTTACTAATTGTCACTAGTGACAACAATTTCATTATCACTAATTATCAAGAGTGTCAATTTCTATACAAAACCTAGTCACTAGCTATTAAACATGTCAAAACCTATTTTTCTTGACAAAACAAATAATTTTGTTACTAAAAAATTACAAGTGACAACATTGACATTAATTGTCACTTGACATTTTGTCAATATTTTATTTTATATTTTTGAAGTGCCTTAGGATGATTTTCAATGCCAACAGTTAAAAAATGGACAAAAATTGTTAGTTTGGTCTCGTATCTTGCACCTCATTGGTAATAAATTTAACGTCGTGTGCATTTTTTTTTAGGTGTAAAGGAAATACTTTATTCTCACACAACAAACTTACAACTGAACACCATAAACATCTCAATTAAATCTTATTATAATTTATTACGTATAATTATTAAAGTCCCAACTTATTAATTCAAAATTTTATCAAAAACCTTGTACACGAACTTGTTACTTACTGTTCGTATGATAAGGAAAAGATACTTTGAAGTGGTCGATTATTTTACATGTGAAAATAATATTAAGTAGGTTTATCAAATTTTAGATAACAATATATACTCCAGCAACAAATGTCACTTTTTGTCATGGCTAAGCCAATGACCAAAAGTCAGCAACTATGGCTAATTAATTTGCTGCTGCTATACCACCGTTTCTTAGCTGTGGTATCCGTGAGGGTAATCAATACTTCTACCTAGGGTCTTCAATTTTAGCCAAAATTTAGGACAGTCGAAATTTAGGGTTTCCGGTTTTCGGGGGTCCGAAATTGAACTTTTGATCCAATTTTGCAGAATATCTTCCGAAATTTCGATCATTAATTCAAAATTTTCGAAATTTTTTGTCGAAACCCGAAATTTTTCAAAATTTAAAATAATATCTGTCTGCTAAATCTATCAAAATTTTGACCGAAACCCGAAATTTTCATCGAATTCCGAAATTTCCCAAAATTTAAAATATATTTATTTTTTTATTTTTAAATATTTTATAGTTAAAAGTTAGGGTTAAATGAAAATTCATATTAAAAGAAAAGATAATAAATGATCAATTATGTAAACCAATAAGCAATAAATCTACATACGAATCTGAAAGTGATATTCGGGTCCGAACACAAAAATTATTTAAATAAGATCTCATAAAAATCCTATTAAAAGCTTGATGTGGCTTTGAATAATGATTTTTACTAAAATTTTAGTACATTTTATTTTAATGAAGTTCTTATGATATTTGATTATTATTTTACTATCACTATTTCATATTTTTCACATCAAGTTTTAGTCATTCTACTCAACAAGATTCATTATATATATATATATATTGTACATGAAATATATTAATGTAAAAAATGCATAATTATGATATATAAAGTTACACAAAGTTTCATTGTAAATTTTCAAATATTTGTATAAATTTCCATGATTTCTTTAAAATTGAAATCGAAATTTTGAATATCCCCGAAATTTTCATCGAAATTTCGGCAAATTTACTACCCCGATATCAACACCAGTATCAAGATTTAATACCATGGAGTTCGACCTTGACTTTTACAGTGGCGGTTTTATATATTGACCATGCAACACCAATTGTATCCTAGCCATGGAAAAAAAAGGACAAAAATCATAATTTTAGATTGGTTGGAATTATACGATAACTAAATGCAAACAGAAGTAAAGCCAGCAATTAAACATGAGATATAAGCAATAAAGGAGAGTCGGGTCAACTATAATTGTCATCATCTTCTCGATTTGATCATAGATACGCAAAATTAATTCTAATCAAGTAGCCAACTAAGAGAAACAATAATAGCATATGAACCTCTTACTCTTTTTTTAAGTATAATTTACCAACAAATAGCCATTCGATAAATCCTAACTCTTAAAATGCATCTAGAGACTAGGCTTTTGATTAATTTAAGGAGAAACTTTAATCACAAAAAGAGAGTTGACATCAAGATTTAATCCATCTAGCATGAATTAAATCTAATGACGTTGATTTTCCCCCAAGGACCTATTAACAAACATTCATGAATATTAATCGCTAGTTGCTACTAAGTAAGGCCTAATTGATAGCAATTTAACTTTAACTAGCAATGGATCAATAAAACACAATAACAAAGTATACATCTAAGTCAAGCATTTCATTAAACACTAAGCAAACAATCAAGAAAATCAAATACTGAAAATAGAAAATATATTCTCACAAATCAAGATGATGATTTCGAATTATAATTGTTTGGATGAGGCTTTTAGCCACTAAATGTTATCTTCAAAGTTAAAATCAAAGTAGAATAAATCTTCGAGGAAAAGATACTCTAAAATACGTTAAAGAACTATTTATAGGGGTAAATCGGACCTAAAGCCGCAAAACTCGCATTGGGATGCGTCTTTTGACTGGCTGCAGCTCCACCTTCTGGTGACTCGGCTGGGCTGGCAGGTCTCGGTATTTTGGCTATATCTGTCTCTATAGACATTGGATTGAGACGATTTAAGTTTTTATAGAAATCTAAGACATATATCTACAACCCTTTGGAAGAGACCAAGAATTAATTTATCCATTAAAGATACGTAAAATCCAGCACAAGTATCGACAAAACTGATAAGGTTTATGTAATTAGGGGTGTTTAATTAATATAAGCACAAAACTACTCCAGTTTATCAGCTCAACTCATGATTCATGTTAGAGATATAAAACCTTGTAGGGAAAATTGTATTGCTACTCAAAGTATTTATAATTACAAGAGAGAATACAATAAAAATCCTAACTTAGTAAACAAGGAAACAATATACAAAGATACAACTAAAATAATATCCTTATTTAACACTCCCCCGCAGTCGAAGCAGGAGGATCCCGAATGCACAGGCTGGACCGAAAATCAAAGAATAATTGTGACGGTAAATCTTTAGTAAAAATATCCGCGAATTGATGAGCGAAAGGTACATGTAAAACTCGAACGTGCCCTAAGGCAACCCTTTTCTCGCACAAAGTGAATATCAATTTCTATATGTTTGGTTCTCTGGTGTTGTACATGATTAGAAGAGAGATATACAGAACTAATATTATCACAATAGACAACAGTAGCATAAGAAAGAGGAGTATGCAATTCGAAGAGAAGATTACGAAGCCAAGAAGCTTCAACAACAACATTAGCAACCCCACGATATTCAACTTCGACACTAGAACGAGAAATGACAGGCTGACGGTTAGAAGACAAAGAAATGAGATTATCACCAATAAAGACACAATAACCGAATGTAGAACGTCATGTATTTGGACAACCGGCCCAATCCGCATCAGAGTAGGCGATAAGACGATCAGTGGAAGATGGATGAAGGGATAGAGAGAGCCTTTGAGGTAGCGAAGAATACGTTTAAGGGCATGGGAATGAGGCTCGCGAGGATCATGCATAAAAAGACAGATTTCTTGCACATCATAAGAGATATCAGGATGAGTGATAGTGAGATATTGGAGAGCACCTGTGAGACTACGATAAAGAGTGGGATCAGAGACAAGGGGACCGGTCGAGGGAAGTTTAGATTTAGTATCGACGGGTGTAGCACACGGATTACAATTAGAAATGGCTGCGCGAACGATAATTTCACTAGCAAATTTAGATTGAGAAAAAAATAAGCCATATGAAGATTGTGTGACAGAAATACCGAAAAAATAGTGAAGAGGACCAAGATCAGTCATAGCAAACTCAGAAGAGAGAAACCAAGTGAGGGAAGAAAGTAAGGAAGAAGAGAAGCAGAAGGTAAGCAGTATTAGAACCTTGACGAAGAATGAAGAGAGAGGTGTCGGCTTTACTGTCAACAAAATCGAGAGATGTAAGAAAAGATGCAAACCTCTGGTACCAAGCGCGGGGAGCTTGTTTGAGACCAAAAAGAGCCTTCTTAAGACGAGAGACGTGATTAGGAAACTGAGGATTTACAAAACTAGGAGGTTGTTTCATGAAGACGACTTTAGAGAGATGACCATGCAGAAACGCATTTTTAACATCAAGTTGATGGAGGGGCCAAGAGCGAGAGAGGGCAAGACTAAGAACGGTGCGAATAGTAGCAGGTTTGACAACAGGACTAAAAGTTTCATCATAGTCTAAGCCAGGTTGTTGGGAAAAACCTTGAGCAACGAGACGAGCTTTATAATGCTCAAGAGTACCATCGGAGCAAAACTTATGATGAAAAATCCACTTAGAACCGACGAGATTAACATGAGGAGGAGGAGGCACGAGGTCCCATGTACCGTTGTCATGGAGGGCAGATCATCATCCATTGCTTCCTTCCAATTAGGGTCACAAACGGCTTGTGTGTGAGAACGAGGAAGATGAGAGATATCAAAGAAAACGGAGAGGTTAAGGAACTGACAAGGGAGAAAGATGCCATCCTTGGAACGAGTGGTCATAGGATGTCTCGAGGGAGCTACGGGAGAGAGAGGAGTAGAGTGATGAGGCAGCGGCGATACGGGTGGTGCGGCGTCAGATGGTGTAGCCGAAGGCGCGGTGTTAGAACGAGGACGGACGAAAGAGTGAAGAAGAGGTGGTGGATCATCATCAATGGCCAAAAAATGATAATACTTAGTGTGAGGAGATGGATGGAACGAGGGATAGGGAAATACTTCTTCGTCGAAAGTGACATGGTGAGAGATGATAATTTTGTTAGGAAGAAGATCTAAGCAATTGTACCCACGATGGTTGGAAGGATATCCTAGAAAAAGACAAAGGGTAGATTGAGGCGAGAGCTTGTGTGGTGCAATGGCAGTGAGGTTAGGATAACAAAGACAACCAAAAACACGTAAGTGGTCATAAGTGGAAAAAGTATTATAAAGGAGCTCAAAAGGAGTACGAAAAGAGGGAGAAGTAGTGGGAAGAAGATTAAGAACGTGAGTGGACATATATAAAGCTTCGACCCAAAAAGACGAGGGTAAATGAGCTTGGAAAAGAAGGGAATGAACAATATTACTAATGGATTGAATAGTGCGTTCAGCTTTGCCATTTTGTTGTGAGGTATACGGACAAGAAAAACGAAAAACAATGCCACGATTTTTAAAGAAATTATGGAAATTATCATTATCAAATTCACGACCGTGGTCACATTGAAAAGATTTAATATCCGTATTAAATTGAGTTTAAACATAAGCATAAGAATTAGTGAAAATACTAAAAACTTAAGATTTGGTACAGATGGGAAAAACCCATAAAAAATGCGAAAAATCATCTAGAAAAAGAACATAATATTTGAAACCATTCATACTTACAATAGGAGAAGTCCATAAATCAGAATGAATAATATCAAAAATATGAGAAGTTTTAGAGGTAGAACTACTAAACGGAAAACGACGATGTTTACCTAACTGACAAGCATGACATAAAGAATTAAATAATCTAGACGACTTAATAAATTTCCTAGAACTCAAGAAGTTAAAAATGGATTTTCCCGGATGCCCAGAACGACAGTGCCAGATGTGAGGCTAGACGGTGGCAGCAAGGCTAACGGCGGATGAGTGGGAAGAAGCACTAGAGGAGTTGAAAGGATAGAGATCACCATTGCTGTCACTGCGGTGTATAAGAGCCCCAGATTTAAGGTCCTTCATAGAAAAACCGAAAGATCAAATTCGATGTAACATTGGTTATCTTGAGTAAATTGATGGACAGAAATAAAATTTTTAAAAATAAGAGGAGAGACAAGAATATTATTTAAAGCAAAAAACGAGGATGAAGAGGAGAGAGAAGAATTACCAATATGAGAGACGGGTACAACAACACCATTTTCAACTATAATAGATTTTAATAATTCACAAGGTTAGAGAGAAGAAAGTGTACCTTTAGAGGACAAAATATGGGCGGAAGCACCCGAGTCCATGTACCATCCGTCATCAGGTTGTTGGACAGTCATGGTAGAAAATAAAGATGCAAGATCAATGGGCTGCTGAGGAGAAAGCCCAATGTGAGGGGAGGTGGCCGAGTGGGTCTGAGCAAAGGTGGTAGGTGAATATCCGTAGTTGGGCTGTTGAGAAGGAGGAGGCCCATTCGGTTGGTGGAAGCCTGGCCCAGCAACGTCCAAGTAATGGTAAGGAGGAAGCTGACTGGGCGAATAAGTGGGCGCTGGGCCAAGGATGCTGGAGTGGGCCACTGATGGGTGAAGAGGAGAGGCCTAGTTCGGCGATACAGCATAATAAGAGTGGTGCTGGGCTAGGCTGCTGTTAGAAGATGGATTGGACCCATGTTGCTGAAAGGAGCCCACATGCTGATTGGGTGGGCGAGTTGAACCTGGAACAGTAGGAGCCCAAAAATTTGGTGGGCCGTGACTTTGTTGAAAACTGTTTTGGCCGTGTGGGTGCTGAAAATTATTAGAAAAATTACATGGACCGGAGCCATTTCCTCGGCCCGAACCGCGGAGATAATTCTTAACCCGACCTCGGCCTTTGAATTTACCATTATCATGGCGGGTATTGGGTTGAGAAAAAAAAGCAAGAGAAGAGTCGGGAGAGGAATTTGGGGTGGAGAGATTAGATTCACGTGCTTCATGTAAGAGTAACATATTACGAGCTTGAGCAAAGGATGGAAAAGGAATTTTGTGAGTAATAACATCAATGGTGCTAGTGTATGAGTCGGGTAAAGCTCTGTTTGTTTATGTTTTTGAGATGAAATTCTGAAAATTTCTCGGGAAATGGGTACTACATGGATTCGTGTGAGAATTGATGTGATGTGTGTTGTGTTTGTTTATGTTTTTAAATAGTGGTTGAGATTTGTAAAATATGAGTTAAATAATTGAGTTAGTTATTTGTGTAATGATTATGTGAATAAATAAATAATAAAATAGGATAGATAGATATATAAAGTTAATTTAATATTAATATATTTTGAAATTTGAAATTTATTATTAATATATAGTAAAAGTGGAAGATTGAATAGAAAATTAATGATTGGAGGAAATGATGTTGATTGATAAATGTGTGAAATGATTGATATAGTGAGTGATAGACAGTTATATGGGGAATTGAAAAAGTTAAGTAGAATTTAAATGAAAATAGTTTGTGTTATGGATTTTTAGAATTTTATGATTCAGAATATTGAAAATGGAATTTGAAAACATAAACAAACAAGGCCTAAGAATTTGGAGAACGAGTTCTTGGTCAGATATAGGGGAGTCAACATCTTTTAAATTGTCAGCAAGCCGTTTCATGTCTCGACAAAAATCAAAAATTGAGAGACCCCTTTTTTTGAAATTGCGAAAACGTTCTTGTAAAGCAAGAGAACGAGAGGGTTTATTATTATTAAAAAAAACTTCTAAATTATCCCAGATTCGTTTTGCCGTAAAACCATCGGCACTAACACTGTCTAACAAATTTGCATCAACAGAATTATACATCCATGTTTTAATTTTAGAATTAAGGGAATACCAATCTTCATCATTATCATCTTTGGGTAAAGAGGACTCATTGATGTGACCGGCCAAGAACATGGTAACTGCGACATATGTCGGAAAAAATCATTTTCCAAAGTTTAAAACGAGGATCTTCTTCACATAATTTAAAGTTAAGGTGACCTCGGCCTTTGAATTTGACGGTGTAAGCCGGATGTGTGGGTGAAGGTGGAGGAGGGGCAGTTTCGGTTGGTTTATCAATAGTAGTGGGGTTTGCCATAATAACAATAAAGACAAAGAAATAGGGAAGAATTAAAGCCAACAGAACTTACCAAGATAGTGGCCGGCGGTGGAGGCAGATTGAGTGAAGAGATTGCGCGTCACGGGGCAGACGACTTTAGGGGACGAAAGAGTGAACGGATTGACGGAATTAAGAATCCATATTTAGGCTGATACCATGTTAGAGATATATATAAAACCTCGTAGGGAAAATTGTATTGCTACTCAAAGTATTTATAATTACTAGAGGAATACAATAAAAACCCTAACTTAGTAAATAAGGAAACAATATACAAAAATACAACTAAAATAATATCCTTATTTAACAATTCGGTATCGTAATTTGGCGGTTCGTAGGTTGAGGATTGATCTTTGTGTACAAATATAATTTAATTTAAATTTATAAGAAATGGAGTACAAATTTTTTATATGTTATATGTACATATATACAAAGTGAAATACATGACTAAAATAACATATCAATAGTGCTGGTCTCCGCCCAGAATTAGGTACTTCTGTTAGGGTGTTTTACACGTGACAAAGAGGATAATAATATGATTAACATATAATATCGGATATTATGGACATATAACAAAGTTTAGAAATTAATTTAGTAAAAAACCACAAATACACATAAAAACAAGGAGAGGTATACAATTACATTTATTTATGCTGAAGACGAAAACACGAAATCACCAAAATAAACACAAATGAAGATATGGAAATATTACATATAATTAAGCATAACACAAAGGAATGAATTACTTTAATGTGTTTTCATTAACTATCATTTTCTTCATAAATTCTCCTCGTAGCTAGTGGCTAATTTGGTTTTGAACACCAAACCGGATCCCTCTAATTTGTTCTCCATAAGTTTTTCAATGCGTTCACCCATCGCAGGAGTTAAATAATTGGCCCAATCTCCAACTTCTCCTTTTCTAAAATATGTACTATTGTCAAACATACCAATAATCTTCCCCTTCTTGTTGGTATCCAAATTACTAAGATTTGAAAAGCTGCACAAGTTTGCTATTTGTTGTATCAACCCTTGTTTTTCTTCCTCCAACGAGAAAGGATAACCGATAAATTCGGCTATCTTCTTTATATAAAGTGTAACATCCTCTTTCAAATCTTCGTACTTCAGAAACAAAACTTTTTGAGAATTATTCAAACGAGCATTCCAATATTCCAAAACATGGTCCCAAAAGGGACCAAATTGGTTAATTCCATGGCAAAACATGTCAAAAGCCTCATCTATGGCAAGTGGATCTCCATCTTTTTCCCTCTCGTTTTTAGACATGAAATGCCAAAATGATACGAATTGATCCAAAGGGTTTCTGCATATGTAGATAGCTTTACATTCAGATTCATGAATAGATTGAAGAAGGAAACTAAAAGGCAAGTGGGTTCCGAAAATTCTAGGAGTTCGAATATGTTCGAGATTCGGGTTTTCTTGCTCCCAGTAAAGATTTATCTCAAGGAAAGGCACAACCGTATGAGGATTGGAAGTGAGTAGAGGACTTTGATCAATCGTATAAATATGACGATTGACTATGCAAAAAGTTAAGGCTTTCAACCAAGTGGTTCCCGATTTAGGCAATGTACACAAAATGATATCACTATCTTTTGCTTTGAAATACTTTTGAACGGATAATACTGGTTTAAATGCCCTTACCGGAAACCAAAAGCCATTGTATTTGACAAGCTGAGTGCCACTCCAACTAGTCTTTTGTTCAAGAGTTTGAAGCAACTCTTGAAACTCGTCCTTTGGATCTTCAACTTCGCCAGAAGAGCATTGTAGGTTTTCCACTTTTTCCATACGAAAGGATAAAATAAAACTAAATACTCTTATTGCCAAGAAAAAGTTGGCCTATAAAACTAAATACTCTTATTGAAGGATAATGATTGTGGATACACGCTCTGTGAGCCTTAAATAGTATTTTATAGGCCCCCGTGTGGAGAGGATAAGGTGAATCATGTGATAACCTACGGTGACGAATCAAATAATACTCAAAAATATATGTATTTGAAATTTAAGAGCAAGCTCCCCGGGTAATTTTATGCTAGATATATATATATATCGAGTCCAATAGTCCGAGAGTATATTTTGTGTTTATCTCTTTCATACAAGTTTATATGGAGACCACACATAATACACATTATTATGTGATATTATGTGAGAGAGATGGACACTAGGATCATTGAACTTGGTCTCACATAGATTTTATGAAAAATTACATACAGACCCCCTAACTTATTATGTAATTACCAATACATCCCCTCACTTATTGAAAATTACCAACATACCCCTTCAATGGGTCTATTTCTAAGGTCTACATGGGTAAAATTGTAAGAATTTTAAATATACAAGGGGTGTAATTGTAAGAAATTCTTAACATGAGGGGGTGTGTTGATAATTTCCAATAAGTGAGGGGGTCTGTGTGTAATTTTCCCTAGATTGTAACCAAACTTCCCTATAATATTACTCCAACCAATTTCATTGCCAGGAAAAATCTATGCTCTTCCATCGTGATTAGTGCATATGTTTTTCTAACTGAAGGGAGAGGATCCATGTTAAGAATTTGGGAACGCGCCGTTCCAAAAACACCATCGTCGAGCCCCATCGAGAACTGGTGTAATTTTTCTTCTTCTCGTTCTTTAGCAATGTCTTTTGATGCTCCGCATGTGCAAGTCGAGACCTTCGAGTAACTGCCCAACTCGTCCCACATGCCCTTCAGTTTGGTATAATATTCCACAGTGGTCATACCTTGTTGTCGAATGGAAGCAATCTCACTTTTCAGCTCGTGAATTCGTGGTGCGTTACCGACGAAAAAACGATCCTTAAGATCACCCCAAACGGCTTTAGCTGTTTCCTCATAGGCTATGCTCGGTTGGATCGATTTTTCAATAAAATTAAAAATCCATGAAATTAGCATGGAGTTACACGTCTCCCAACTTCCTGCCTCGGCTGATTCTGCATTAGGTTTCTGTAGGGTTCCGTTGATAAAATCGAGCTTGCTCTTGGCTCGCAATGCATTCAACATCGCCTTCTCCCACATGTCATAATTGGCGCCGTTAAGAACACGTGTCGTGATAATCGCTCCAGGATTATCCGACGGTGACAAAAGAACGGCGAAGACATGTCGATGGTCTTCTTTTCTGCCATGATAACGCTGTGATGGGGCGAGGTTTAGGATCGTCTCCTAACCTGCTCAGGTACCATGTAAAAGAAGGGAGGCGCAAAGATGGAGAAAAGTATTTTCTCTATTATCAGTCATAAACATAATACAAAGCCCTAATGCGAATTTATATAGAGCTAGAGACCTAAATAAGGCAAGACACCTAAAGGATACAACTACCTTAATAATACAAGGAAATACAATCAATCATACAATTTACAATATGAACATCAACCCAGATCCCTCTAACTTGCTCTCCAAAATTTTATTTAGCGTTCAGCCATTGCCGGAATTAAATGATTTTTCCAATCTCCAACTTCTCCCTTCCTGAAAAACGAACTATTTTTAAAACCACCTGAATTCCCGTCTTGTTTGCATCCAAATTACCTAGATTTTGGAAGCTACATAGCCTCAATATTTTTTCTACCACCCCTTGTTTTTCTTCCTCCAACGAAAAAGGAAACTCGATAAATTCAGCTATCCTCTTCACATGAAACGTGATGTCCTCTTTCAGATCCTCGTACTTTAGAAACAACACTTTTGGAGAATCGTTCAAATGAGCATTCCAGAATCCCAACATATGGTCCCAAAATTACCCGGAATAATGATTTCCACGGCAAAACATGTCAAAAGCCTCATCAATCGAAATTTGCTCTACATATTTTTCCATCTTGTTGTCAAGCAAGAAATGCCATAACGATATGAACAGATCCAAAGGGTTTCTACATATGTAGATAATCTTACATTCAGATTCACGAATGGAATCAGGAAGGGTATTGTAGGAAATATGGATTGACAAAATTCTTGGACTTGGAATATGTTCGAGATCAGGACTTTCTTGATCCCTATAAGCATCGAATTCAAGCGCAGGTACAACTGCGTGAGGATTGGAATTGAGTAAGGGACTTTGAAGTGGTTCCTGATTTAGGCATGATTGATAGTATTATATCAGTATCTTTTGCTTTGAAATACTTCTGAGTGGATATTATCGGCCTGAGTAACTTCGTCTCGCACAAAATACCATCGTGTTTAACGAGCTGACCGCCATCCCAAGTGGTGTGTTGATCAAGTGTCTGGAGCAACTCCTGAAACTCATCTTTTGGATCTTGATCAACTTCAAAATCCAAAAAAATTTAATAGTTCATAATTTTAAAATTTAAACGTGACGGATAACTATCGTGAATAATAACTAAAAAAAAGTTCTTACATATGAGTAAAACTTTTACTTATTTATTTAGAATCAAATTAGGATAAATATTATTTTATTTTGGATAAAATTGACAATTATTTTTATAAAATTTAACAAAAAATAAAATTAGCTATTATTCGAGGTGGACATGTTGAGTTCACCAATATTAACTCAGTGTAATATGATCTAGCTATTATTTTTACTTTTTTGGTAGTTTTAGGCCTTTGATGTTATATTAATTTTCAATATTCAAAAAAGAAATTATGTACTATGAAACAAATGAGCAACACATATCAATTAACGATTTTGATAAAATTATATCGGGGTTGAATATCCGGGGCAAGATGATTAGTTTTATTGCACTGCTGAAAAGTAGGTTTTTTTTATTTCCAAAAAGATGTTTGAGAAAAAACGCTATTTTATTTGGTATTATTTTCACAAAAAGGAATTAAAAAATATTCTTCAAAGTTTATTTAGAATGATTATTCAATTCACATTTTAAATTTAATAAGATTTATATATAATATATTGAGGGCATTATAGTCAACTTAGCTAATTTTAAAAAGATGTAGAGTGTCTTTAACAAAATGTGGAGTGCCTTTATCAACTTTCGACACGAAGGTGTTATTATTATTTTCTTGGAAAATTAACAAAAAAATTCTTCACATTCAAAAAGCTCATGATAATGATTTTCAGTTCAAAAAATTCATCCATAAATTAAATATAAAATAAACCCAACATTCTATGTAGTGACACAAATTATGAAGATTAACTAGAGTAATATGACGGATTTGGTAGGTTTATTTAATTTGGACGTGTTATTTTTTAATTTTCAAACAATATTTTCTAAAATGTACGGGAAAATGAGTTTTTTGGGTTTTGTGTGAATATGATGGGCAAATTTGTTTGTGTTTTTCAAAATGATTAAAGTTACATAATTGATGATGCGTAAAGCAATTGAGTTAGTTAAAAATAATGATTATGTGAATATAGTTTTAAATAAAATAATATATGATTGTATTAGAAAATATATTTACAAGTGAAAGTGACAAAAATTTACCCAAAAGAAAGCACAAAGAATATTGAAAATTGATCTTAAAATGTGTAAAGGTTTGGATAGGTTGAAACTTGAAAAATGCGTTTTATCATGTCACCATAGCACCACCACTGTCGTCGGGAACATGGCCTTCTTAGAGGGAGAAGTGAGAGAAAGATAGAGGTGCGAGTTTTTTTTTTTTTTTTAAAATTGATATTGTGCCAACCAAACACATTATTCAAAGAAAAAACCTCTTAAATATAATTTTTCATAGTAGGAGTTGCCAACCAATTAGGCTTATATATTCTGCAAGGAACTTCACACATTGCAATCTTCTATTGCAACAAATTGCAAGGTCCAGGCACCCAAAACCCGAAGTTTCGGGTATCCGGTATTTTTCTAGTACCCGACATTTTCGGGTCCTATTCAGGTAGCATAAATTGCTACCCGAATTACCCGAATCCAAATTACCCAATACCTGATACCCGACTCGACTCGCACGCCCTAGTTGTGAATATGCTTCTATAACGGGATACTATAAACATCTAAAATTTGATTTCTAAAAAGTAAATTCATAATGTGGTGACCATAATATTATAGCTTACTGTCATCTATATAACAGGGTTTTGATTAACTTACAACAAGAATAACTTATGACCAGAGACAGATCCTGATAGTGGAAGTTGGCACACATCCTCTTCAACTTTGAGAAAATTACTTTTTTATCCTATGATTTTTTAATATTTAAGATTTTGTCCTTCTAGAATTTAAAAATATCAAACGTTGCCCCCTTTTTTTTGAATAAAAACTTCTAGCTCCGTCCTTGTTTATGACAAAAATGATAACTTCAATATACCAACCAACTTAACATAAACATATTACTTTAAATCAACACCGAATAAAATAATTAACTATATAAATATAGCAACTATTTTTTCACCTCAACATGAACAAGAGATGAAATACTAATCCACTCCATACAATTACCTAATCTCCATTAGAATAAAGAGAGAGTACAAGTACTTTTATATCAAAGCATAAATCATGGAATTACTAACTAAGGAAACACAAATATCAATAGGAAATATTACTTATATATATATATAGTAGAACATTAAATTTAATGAGTTTTAATTCCAGCTTTCATCTTTACTGTGGTAATAATTCTCGAACGTCAAACCAGATCCTTCTAACTTGCTCTCGATGATCTTCTCGATGCGTTCAGCCATCACAGGAGTTAGATAATTTTTCGAATCTCCAACTTCTCCCTTCCTAAAAAATGAACTATTTTCTATCTCACCAAGAAATTTCCCAATCTTATTCACCTCCAAATTACGAAGATTTTCAAAGCTGCAAAATTCTGATATTTGTTTTATCACACCTTGTTCCTCTTCCTCCAATGAGAAAGGGGAACCGATGAACTCAGCTATCTTCTTTATGTTTAACGTAGTATTCTCTTTCAGATCCTCGTACTTGAGAAACAATACTTTCTGAGGATTTTTCAAATGAGCATTCCAATATCCCAACACATGTCCCCAAAAGGGCCCGAAGAGTTGGATTCCTCGGCCAAACATGTCGAAAGCCTCATCTACGCCAAGTGGCTCGACATCTCTTTTTGATATCGTTTTTGGAAGCAAGAAAAATCGTTGAGAAATGAATTGGTCCAGAGGGTTTCTACAAATGTAGATAATTTTACATTCGGATGCACAACGGAATCAGGAAGGACATTAAAAGGCATGTGGGTTGAGAAAATTCTTGGATCTGAAATATGTTCGAGATTAGGGTTTTCTTGCTCTTGGTAAAGATCGAACTCAAGGAAAGGCACAACCGTGTGAGGATTGGAAGTGAGCAAAGGACTTTGAGGAGTCGTATAAATATGACGATTAAGTATGCAAAAAGTTAAGGCCTTCAACCAAGTGGTTCCTGATTTAGGCATGGTTGATATTATTACATCACTGTCTTTTGCTTTGAAATACTTTTGAATGGATAATATTGGCTTAAGTAACTTTACCGGAATCCAAAAGCCATCGTATTTGACGAGCGGAATGCCATACCAATTGGTCTGTTGTTCGAGTGTTTGGACCAACTCGCGAGACTTATCCTTTGGTTCTTCAATTTCAGTGAAAGAGCATTTTGGATCTTCTATTTCCTCCATACAAGAAGAAAAAATAAATAAAGCTAAATACTCGTTTTGCCAAGATATAGTTGATTATGTATGTGGTACATCCGCATTCATTTATACTTCCATTGCTCCAAGAAATATTTGTTTCTTCTTTTCCTTTTTATTTTTAAAAAAAGGTTCATAAATAACGGGAAATTCAGTCCGCTCCCGGCTCGGCCAAACCCATGTGTATTTATAAAAATAACTTACCAATTATATAGCAAGTGTAATACACCCTCCTTGTAAAATACACTTGGGTGCGGCCAAACCGGATCTGGGTTAGAATTTTCCATAAATAACTAGGTTGTTGGGCACAGCGAAAATTTAGCCCGAGCTAGATTTCACTTAATAAGATTCGGGCATTCTACAAATCCCACTAACAAGTTGATGACAAAATAAGATCCGGCAAAATATAACAATAATGATGCACACAAGATTTACGTGCAGGGACGGATTTAGGGGGGGCGGGGCCGAGGCTTCGAACTTTTGTTCTAGTGTACATATAAGTTTACGATATCCCCCCCCCCCCCCCCCTCCCCAAGAAAATATAAGATAATTGTTGTGCATATGGAACAAGAATGTGTTTAGTCCAGTTGGCAAAACATGGGTAGTAAGAGCGTTGCCCTCTTGTGAGAAGGGCTTGGGTTCAGGTTATGGTTTAGGGTTTAGGGTTCAATACAGTCTTGTGAGAAGGATTTTTGGCCCATTTTATCTATTCTTTTTTTTTTTTTTTGCTCCTGTTTCTTTTTTTCTTTTTGAAGGCCTATTTAGAAGTGGATGACTTCAAATTTTAATTGTATTCAACCCATGTCTTTGTTTTTTAATTAAAAAAGTAATTATCATTTAAAAAAGTTAAATTATAAATAACAATAACTTTTTTTTAAACTTCTTTTTATACCTATTAGCATTAGAAATTAAGAATAACTAACTAACATTTTTCTTTTTGAGCTTCTCTTCTACACTTTACTAGAATTAGAATTAGCAAACACTTATTATGACATGAACAAATCTAAAAAAAAAAAAGTGGTTTATCATTCAATTGTTTATACTCTTGAGTTTATTCACCATAAGGTACGAACGAGTGATATTATATTATGTTATAATCTTTTCAAAAAGTGTTATAATATTGTTGAAAATTTGCGGTTCCATAAATTGATTATATTAGTGCTAATAGTAATTACTTTTTTTTTTTTGAGAAATTCATTATATAATTGTTAAAAAATTTGTTGCTGATTTATCTTTTATTTTTTGATTTAATGTTATTTTATTATGCCAATTAATTGTACATTGATTTGTAATAAACACAACATTCTTTTAACCAATTGTTTTAGCATACTTCAACAATTTTTTTTATGAATAGCTTATATATTTCGAAACTACTATAAATTTATTAAAGTTAATTTTATTGTTCCTACACATGGTAATCATTATTTTACTTATCTAATAAAACTAAAATAAGCTCGAGTATATACTCGTAAATATTGTTAGGAAAAAAAAACTATAATGGTAATTCGGCCCCCCAAGCATTCATTCCAGGATCTGTCCCTGTTTACATGGTTCAAAAAAATCCGCCTTCGTCTCCGAGAGTTTCCGTTCTTCCACTATGAGAGAAAATTTCCCGGTACAAAAAATACATAGTTGAGTTTAGTTGACAAACTCAAGAAACCACTTTTGTACAACGACTTTCAAAGTCATAGAGAACACTCTCTTTACCCCTTTGCATTGCCTCAAGAGAATAACCCACAAGTGTTTCTTGCACCACAAAATTTGTATGTCACAAATTGATCTCTCCCCTATATATGATGCATGGCCACGGACATTGCAACACATACACGACACCATACAGACACGAGACACAACAATTCTTGAAAAATATAGGACAAGACACGTCTTCAACGCCTCTGTCCAATATATGTATTTATTTATTAAACTAGAATATGTAAATTAGACTTTTGATTTCAATTTCAATATAATTTGTTAGAGAAATAAACTGTAAGAATAATTGTTCATTATCAAATTTGCAGTTTACTGGCGAAGTTTTATATGTCTTAAAAAGTTAAATTTCTTACCAACAATAAGTCAATGACAAATGCAAAATAAAAATATAATCATAAACTAAATATAAAACAAACATGTCTTCAACTGAATACATGACATAAACAAAAATAAATAATTCAATGTTCAAAATTAAACCACATCAAGTAGTCAAAATAACTATCAAGTGTCATATAAATAATGCATGAGTGTATTCTCTTCTGCTAACAATTACATTAGGAATTTTAATTTTTTCATTTGGCAATTTGATCTCATGTTTCTTAGTCTCTCACATATGTCTCACTGTATCCTCATGCGTATAAGACACGCCCCCTGATGTGGTTCGGTAAAATCCACCTACTTCCATAGGATTTTCTATTTTTCACTGTAAGAAAAATTTATTAATATAAACGCAAAACTTCTTATTGAACCACTTTCACAATCAGGAACAATGCTCTTGTCCCTATGTATTGTTGAGTTTTTTCCACAAAAATAAAGAAAAATAATGTGAGTGTATGTCATGCATGACATATTTGTGGCAACTATGTCATGCATGACATATGAGGGGGCAAAGTGGTTGGTGGAAATGGATGACCAAGATTGAAGGAAATAAATAGATGGCTTGGATTCAATCTTGTGCCTTTGGAAATTGCCTATAAATAGGTGGCAATTTCATTCATTTGAACCATCCCAAACCAAGAGAAAAACATATAGAGCAAAGTGTGTGTAGTGTAGTATATACTAGGAAAAGTGTAGTGTATACTAGGGAAAGCAATTTGTGGTAGATACAAATTGTACTACACGGGAAACACTTGTGGGATTTTTCTTTCGGGGCAATACAAAGTGGGGTTGAGAGTATTGTTCTATATAACTTTGAGAGTGGTTGTACAAGAGTGGTTTTCTTGAGTTTGTCTATAAACTCAAGTGTGTATTTTTTTTGTACCGGTAAATTTCTCTCATAGTGGAAGAACGGAAACTCTCGTGGACGTAGGCGGATTTTGCCGAACCACGTAAATCTTGTGTGCATTATAGTTATATTTTTCGGGGTATTATTTTGTCATCAACTTGTTGGTGGGACTTGCCGAATCTTAATAAGTTAAATCTCAGGCCCAAAACTTCCGCTGCGCCCAACAAGTGGTATCAGAGCCATTTGGTTAAGGGTTGATAAATCGAGATTTATTTATTAAGATGGAGGGCACGTCGAGGCCAAATACGTTTTTGGTGCAACAATTTGATGGCAAAGGGAATTTCACTCTTTGGCAAAGAAGGGTGAAAGACCTCCTAATTCAACATGGTTTGGCATTGGTGTTGAAGGGAGAGGAGGCGAAACCGAAGGATATGGAAAGTGCACGGTGGAAAGATTTGGAATTGCGCTATGTTAGCACAATTCGACTTTGTATTGCAGACAACATTATCAATAATGTTGTGGATGATGATTCTAAAGATTCGGCACCAAAGTTGTGGGCAAAGTTGGAGAATTTGTATCTCGGGAAATCTTTGTCTACGAAATTGCATCTAAAGCGGCAGCTCTATAGGCTCAAGATGCTGGAGGGTGATAGTCTGATGGATCACATGAACCAGTTTAACGGACTGGTGGACCAACTTCGTAAAGTTGGGGTTAAAGTCGAGGAAGAAGATAAAGCCCTTTTACTTCTTACCTCGCTCCCGGATTCATATGATAGTCTAGTGACGACGTTGCTATACGGGAAAGATACACTAGACTTGGAGTATGTGAGTGCGTCACTTTTGTCTCACGAAAAACAAAGGAAGGCAAACCAAGAGGTGGGACATGAGTCAGCGCTGGTTACTCGGGGCATGAATCGGTACGGGAGGATATCTGGTGGTGAATCTGCGAGTAGCAGGTCAGATTCAAAGGCCAGGGGGAAGGGCAGAAGGTGCTACCATTGCCACGAGGAAGGCCATTATAAAAGGAATTGTCCTAATAGAGCGAGGGACAATGTTAGTCATAATGGTGGTGGTGGTGATGCTGTAGTGGCATACGATGGAGATGTCTTCACAGTCTCTACTCGTATGGATACTTTGTCTCGGGATGGATGGATTTTAGATTCTGGATGTGTAATGCATGTATGCTCCAGGAAAGATTATTTTGATTCGCTCCAAGAAAAGAGGGCAGATACTTTGTCCTTGGGTGATGGTTCTACTTGTAGAGTCATGGGTACGGGAGTGGTGAAAATCAAAATGTTTGATGGAGTAGATCGTACTTTGGGTGGTGTGGCATATGTCCCAAAGATGCGAAGGAATTTAATTTCCATGAGCCAATTGGACTTCGAGGGTTGTGAGTATTCAGCTGGAGGTGGAGTCCTGAAAGTCACACTTGGCGGAAAGGTCCTAATGAAAGGAGAGAAGTATGAAAACTTGTATCGTCTGGTGACCTCAAAGGATGACTGGGAGTGGAGCGCGCTGGAAAACTTCCAGGGTACAGACGGGTGTGAAGGAAATCCTGCTGGACGAGAGGATGGGTCGAGGTCGTCCCTCTCGGCAGTCGACTAGTGGTGTTGACTGGGCTGCATGTGTGCATTGGCCGGTTTTGAATCAGGTGGAGTTAGGACCTTACTAATTCAGCATGTGCAGCAGAATTGATTGATGGCCAATGGAATTCCGTAATTTGGATTGTGGGGAATTATTTTTGTGGAGGTGGAGATTGTTGAGTTTTTTCCACAAAAATAAAGAAAAATAATGTGAGTGTATGTCATGCATGACATATTTGTGGCAACTATGTCATGCATGACATATGAGGGGGCAAAGTGGTTGGTGGAAATGGATGACCAAGATTGAAGGAAATAAATAGATGGCTTGGATTCAATCTTGTGCCTTTGGAAATTGCCTATAAATAGGTGGCAATTTCATTCATTTGAACCATCCCAAACCAAGAGAAAAACATATAGAGCAAAGTGTGTGTAGTGTAGTATATACTAGGAAAAGTGTAGTGTATACTAGGGAAAGCAATTTGTGGTAGATACAAATTGTACTACACGGGAAACACTTGTGAGATTTTTCTTTCGGGGCAATACAAAGTGGGGTTGAGAGTATTGTTCTATATAACTTTGAGAGTGGTTGTACAAGAGTGGTTTTCTTGAGTTTGTCTATAAACTCAAGTGTGTATTTTTTTTGTACCGGTAAATTTCTCTCATAGTGGAAGAACGGAAACTCTCGTGGACGTAGGCGGATTTTGCCGAACTACGTAAATCTTATGTGCATTATAGTTATATTTTTCGGGGTATTATTTTGTCATCAACTTGTTGATGGGACTTATCGAATCTTAATAAGTTAAATCTCAGGCCCAAAACTTCCGCTGCGCCCAACATGTATTGCCCATAATGATTGTTCTAGTGCATGCGAGAGATACCTTTGGACATATATATACCGACAAATTTATATATCAGTGTGAATTAATTGATAATGCTAACCATCTTTTTACGTAAATAAATATCTACCACATTTTATTTTATTTTAGTTTTTGAAAAAAATATCTACCACTTTTGATGATATCCTTTTATTGGCTCTCGTTCTCTCAAACATATATCTTTATCATATGGAGAATTTTAAAAAAATAATACAAAAATAAATAGAAATTAAGAAAATAATACACAAAAAATTAGAGTATAGAAAATAGCACATTCCGCGCTGACGTGGCGCGGAATCGGCCAGATTCCGCGCCACGTCAGCGCGGTATAGAAAAAACTTTTTTTTTTTTTAAATTAAAGGCCATTCCGCGCTCACGTGGCGCGGAATGGCCAAAATTTTTTTTTTTTTTTAAATTAATCTGACCGCCTGCCATTCGCCTCTCCCGAGGCTACTTTTGCCTTTTTCCTTTTTCCTTTTTCCTTTTCCCTTTTTCCTTTTTCCTTTTTCCTTTTTCCTTTTTCCTTTCTTCTTTCTTCTTTCTTCTTTCTTCTTTCTTCTTTCTTTCTTTCTTTTCATCTCTCTCGATTTTTCTTCACCAACTTCACTTCTTCATCTTCACCATTTTCTTCAACTTAATTTTCATCATTCTCAACAATTCAAGGTAAGTTTTCTAAATTTTTACTTTATATAATATATAGAACCATTATATTTTCGAATTTTTGTGTAATTAATAAATTTAGGGTTTCAAAAATTGTATGGAATTTTTATGTAAATTTCGAATTTGATTTTAGTAATTTCGAATTTGCTTATGAATTTGTGTAATTTTTCGAATTTATTGTGTAATTTCGGATTTAGGCTTTAGGTGTAATTTTAAATTTTTGTTGAATTTTATCAATTTAGTGTTTTAATTTGTGTAATTTTTCGAATTTGAATTTGTTATGTATATTCGGATTTGGGCTTTAGGTGTAATTTCGAATTTTTGTTGAATTTTATCAATTTAGTGTTTTAATTTGTGTAATTTTTCGAATTTGAATTTGTTATGTATATTCGGATTTGGGCTTTAGGTGTAATTTCGAATTTTTGTTGAATTTTATCAATTTAGTGTTTTAGTTTATGGAATTTTGTTTTGTAATTGCGAATTTTTGTGAAATTGATCAATTTAGGAATTTACGGTCCTAACAATTCTTCAAATGTAATAACCATAATTATGGAAAAAATGCTTTTAACAAAGTTCTAACATCAACTTTAATAGAACAAGAAAAACAGCTTCAATAGTATACGGTATACCAATAAAATTAACATAACCATATTACAGATATACAATAGCGCATAAAAAGGGAATAATTGCTTCAATATCCCAATCAATATTCCTTTTTTCCTCTATGAAGATGAAATAAAAAGTTATACACAAAGTACAATTACATCGCATAAGAACATAAGATAGGCACACATGAAGGTTCGTTCGCATTGAACAAGAACAAATATGTAGTATGAAATTAAAAATAATCACAAAGGCAATATAGATATATTAGAAAACGGAACACCAAACTGCCATCGTCTTTCGCAGTCGATTTTGTTATAGGTCTTGAACATCAAACCAGATCCCTCCAACTTGCTCTCCATGAGCTTCTTCATGCGTTCGGCCATCGTAGAAGTTAGATAATTGGTCCAATCTCCAACTTCCCCCTTCCTAAAATATGAACTATTTTTTGTTTGGCCAAGAAGCATCCCAGTCTTGTTCACCTCCATGTTACTAAGACTTTCATTGCTGCAAAATCTTGATATTTCTTCTATCTTCCCTTGATTCTCTTCTTCCAATGAAAAAGGGAGACCAAGGAATTCAGCTATCTTCTTTATATTAAGCGTGATGTCCTCTTTCAGATCCTCATACTTCAGAAACAACATTTTCTGAGGATCATTCAAATGAGCGTTCCAGTATCCTAACACATGGTCCCAAAAGGGCCCGAACATATCAATTCCTTGGCAAAACATGTTAAAAGCCTCATCCATGGAAAGTGGCTCCACATCTTTTTCCTTGTTCGAAAGAATGAAGTGCCGGAATGAAATGAATTGGTCCAAAGGGTTTCTACAAATGTAGATAACCTTACATTGGGATTCACGGATCGAATTGGGAAGGATATTAAACGGAATGTGGGTTGAAAAAATTCTTGGACTTGGAATATGTTCGAGATCAGGGTTCTCTTGCTCTGAATAGACATTCGATTCAAAGAAAGGTACAATTGTATGAGGATTGGAAGTGAGTAAAGGGCTTTGATCAATCGTGTAAATGTTTCGGGTGACTATGCAAAAAGTAAGGCTTTTCAACCATGTGGTTCCGGATTTAGGCAGGGTACACAATATTATGTCGGTATCTTTTGCTTTGAAGTATTTTTGAGTGGATAATATTGGTCTCAAAAACCTTGTAGGCAACCAAAACTCATTGTGTTTGGCGAGTGGAGTGCCATTCCAATTGGTTTGTCGGTCAAGTGTTTGGAGCAACTCCTGCAACTCATCCTTTTGATCTTCAACTTCAGCAGATAAGCACTTTGGGTCTTCAATTCTCTCCATTAAACTAAAAGAAAGAGAGAGAGAGAAACCTCCTATACACAAGAAAGAATTAGCTCTTCTCTACATAGCAATATGTGTGCATTCTTTTATACTTCCATATACGCGACTTTTCAGGGCAAATTACATTTTACGTCTCATAACTTTATTTCATTTTGGTTTTGGCCCCATTTATTACAGATTTCTCACATTTAGTCCCATAACTTTCAAAATGTCTTACATTTAGCCCCAACCACATTTTCCGTCCAAAATTTAGTGGTCAACTCGATTAGCCAACATTTCGACTAGTTTTGAGAAGATTATGATATATACTAAATAAAAATATCGTGATATTGAATATAATTCGTTGTAGTGCATTCATGAAAAAAAATTGTTTGACTCGTCTGAAAAAGTGTAAAAGCAAATTAATTGAGCACATTTGTAGTCTCTCACTTAAGACTGTCAAGGAGGACGGCTCGCAAGTTTGACTTTGAAAATATTTAACCTTGAGCCGAAGGTTAAGGTTTGAATGAAATCAAACCGAGCATGAACAGAGGTAGGCTCAACTTGAATTGAGCTCTGACTCCTATAAATAAACAATATATATTTATGTATATGTAATATATTATTTATATACAAATATAAAATAATATACTAACATATAAAATTATATAAATATCACTCATAATTCATAGACAAGAATTATAATCTCAATTATTGTTCAAATTAGAAAAAATAAGTCGAACTATATTTTAGTTCTACATGTTCTTCGATACAAAAGCAACATAACAAAATAACTAATTTTTTGAATTTTTTGAAGTCAAGTTTAAGCAATGTAGTACGGATACAATTTAATTGCCTGGTAATATTGAAGTATTTTGAAATAATTGCTAGTTTTTTTGTTTTTGGAAGATTTATCTTTTCACTAAAAACTAAAAATATAGAAATTTTAATTTAAAGCTGGCTTGGGCTCGGCTACAAGCTTGTCAATCCAAGCCCAAAGATTGAGTAAAAGCTCGTTTATTATCAAGTCGAGCATGAATCTAAACAGGCTCAACTTGCTCGACTTAATAAATAACTATGAAAAATAAAAACAAATATAATATTATTGTTTGAATATTATTATTATAGATAAACATTGGTGATTGTATATTATTATTTGAATATTGTTGTTATGAGTGTGTGTTGTGTGTGTGTATATAATATTAGCAAATATATATAGTATTAGCAAAAATCCCAATTTTTTCCCTCCAACAGAAGAAAAGGCACCAATTTTACCTCTATAATCAGAAAATGCCCAAATTGAATGGAAAATTCCAATCTTTTAGAATTTTTCGGCACCAGAGGACCAAAATAGTCACTCTGAGGACATGAATTGCAAAAATTAGAAGATAAGTGACTTAATTGCAAAGTGAAAAAGATAGCATATGATTGCCACCCCTAACATACATGATGAAAATTGCAATTTTGCCATAAAAAAAGGGAAAATTATACTCAGACCTCCTCACTTATGGTGTAATTACACAAACTCCCCCTCATTTTTAAAAAGTAACAACGACCTCCCCTGGATCCATTTTGGGATTCCACTGGCACCTCCTGTCAGTTTTTTTTTTTTTTTTAATATCCCCATTTTACCCCTATTCAAACATGGACCATAATACTCCCGGGGGTATTATTAATATATACTAACTTTCAGGGGGTGTCAATGTAATATTTAGACCTTGAAAAAAAAACTCAATCCTTTTAATTAGTGTAATATATTTTTAAATAAAAATTCATTCATTTAATTAATTATTTTAAATTATTAACAAATAATCACTTCAGTACGTTATATATATATATATAATATATACATACATACATACATACATACATATATATATATTGATGCAGTTCGAAATTACACCAAGAAAAATCGTGAAATTCAAACACGATTTTATATTTGAAATTAATGGGAAATAATGAGAATAAAAAAGACGAAGAATTAAATGTAAAATAAAGTATAGAGAATGGAAAAGAATAAGTATTTTATTATTTTAATGTTCGTGAGAGAAAGTACAAAGATATGGATTTTTTACTTTCTAGAGAATGTAAAATATAAAAATGAGATTATACATATTTATAAGGCCATAAGGCAGAATTCCCTCTTCAAATTGGTCTCTTTGACTAATTTCTCGTTGCCCCAAACTTAAGTTTGATCGTCCTCGAGCAAAGAAATTAAAGCAAACACATAAGCTCGAAAATTCTACAACTCATACACAGAGGCAAGATAAACACCTTAGAACAAGACTTATGAAGAATCACTTATTCATCAAAAACATTCAAATTCACATGCCTCAAAATTTCTGCAACACTATCTCAAATCATGAACACCCACGTTCCTCATATGTCTAGAATCCACATTAAGCAAGATTATGCAAACAAATCAAACTCATCAACACAAACCAACTTTGAAAATATAACTTATTCGAATGCACAATACGCGATAACCATGATCAAAAGGTCTTTCCGGCTTGTAATGTAAGGCTCGGGTGTTGGCTTGGTATGGAAATATATGGAAGAAAGTGACTAAGGGTTTAGAGAGCTTAAAACTCAATATTCTCAAGCTACACTCCCCAACTAAGCATCATACTCAAAATTCTCACCACTTTCTTCTCTTTTTTTTTTTTCCAAACTCACAAACCGCAAACTTATTTCTTGTTGAACTTGGGTTGTGTACGAGTTACAATACCTAACCAATGATCATCAAAGCATCACATATATAGCCTAGTCGAAATTTTTTTCCAACTATTTTTTCTTTTCTTTTCCTCTGTTTTTTTTTTCTTTCTTTTTTTTTATTCTTCTCCTTTCTCTTTTCTTTACTTTTTTTTCCGACTATTTTGGCTCAACTGTATTCAAGTGCTTCTCACATCCTTATCTTTCATCTAGTATACCTCAAAATTTTCATCAATTCTCAAAATCGGGTATACTAGCTAAAAGAATCGGCTCAACACAATAACATACACACCCAAACATAGCTAAAAGAATACCGAATTGTAAGCTCTCATAACCGGGTGATTAGCTTTGTTTTTCTTTTAGGCTAACTGGTAGATGATGTGGTTTACGAACAAAAAGTGAATGGTGGTCTATGGTGTGCTTAACACACCCCATTCTTATCAATAAGGCTCAAATAAAGGTTCTAGAGACAATGAATATACTGCAAGCTAACATATGGCTTAAGACAAATCAAAAATGGCCTAAATCATATCATGGTCATGCAATATCAATGCATTCTTCAAAATTAAACAAACGTAGAAAGTTCATGCCTCGAGTCCTCAAAATTTACATAAGCTTGACTAAAAAGAATATCAAGACACAGAAAGGCATGTTGATCACAGAGAAAAGAATTGGATGCTAAAAACAAATGAGACAACAAAATCATCAAGCTTCATCAGAAAAATGACAGTTTATTAGAATTATTCTAGGCATTTTCACTTGCACATATGTGTATAAATTGCATCAATTTCGGGGCATATCAAAACATTATCATGCATAACATGTATCCACCCCCAAACTTAATTAGCGCATTGTCCTCAATGAGCCAAATGATGAACAATAAAAGTAACTAGGGGAAAGAATACTGCCCTGATCATTAAGTGAGGTTGGCCAAACAGAAAGTTCATGGGAGCTAACAACAATCACTCGCGAAGCTGAAGAATAGATGTGATCTAAACACATAAACAAAAGGAACCATAAAGTAGACACAAACACTTGTAATTAGGAGATTAATATTCATGACATGGTCTTCAAAAGCAAAAAAAAAAAAAAAAAAAGTCTCAGGAAAACATAACCAAAAAGCAAGAATAAACGTAACATATCTTGAACAACGAACGACGTGAGTACTGAGAGTGGAGAGATAGATCCCTTTTGCTGCTGAGATAAAGAAAAATAGGAGTTGGGGATTTTAAGGGTTTTGAAATTTTAGAATTTGTTTTTTTTTTTTTTTTTGTAAAATTGCCATTTAGCCATGGGTAGCCGCGGCTACCGGGACAGAATGGTTTCAAATTTTTAGCCGTGGCTATGGTGATTGGTAGCCACGGCTAAATTTACCTGAGAGCAATTTTTTTTTTATCGTGAATTTTCGACCAAGGCATGATTAAGATGACCGCGAGCCGTGGTGATAAAAACAAAGGCTATTCATAACATGTGAGAACTCTTAGCCATGGCTAAAATACCTTGAAGTAGAGATATAAAAAAAAATCAAAAATTTTAAATGCAAGCCACGACGAAAGTGATATAACACCACAACCAAAATACCGAACACCAAAGCTAAATTTTTCTTGAGCGTGTAAGGAACGTCATTGTTCTTCTCGACTGTCTCTCTTGTATGGATTGCATAAACCTGAGACACAAAAATAAACTAAAAGAGAACAAAAGACTCAACTAAATCAAAACAAAAGAAATAAAAGAAAACGATAAACATGGGTTGCCTCCCAAGAAGCGCTTGTTTTAAGTCATTAGCTCGACTCCCTTGCACTGCTCATGGTGGATCATAAGGAGCAATGCCAACTTTGTATGGACGAATCTTTTTGTGCTTTTTCCAGTTGCGTAGAGGCTTCTCCCCTCCAATCTCTATCACACAACCTAAAAGAATTAGAAGTGAGCATAAGGTCTCTTTCAAAAATACATAATTGAAGTGTAAAGATGAAAGTTTAATTGGAAGTGAGAAAGAATCCTCAATGGATGATTGCAACTCATATGTGGCTGTCCCATACTCCCATAGACTTTGTTTTGACAACTCAAATGGTGGTACATCCAAGTGATTTATATATCCTCTGATTTTCTCATTCTCGTCCGTAGTATCACTTGGGTTCTCAAAATATGCATCGTATGGATCACTAGAGTTGTAAACCTTGACTTCAACCTCCTCCACTCTGTCTCTCTGGTTATTGATACAATTTTGTAAGAATTCGAGAGATATGGTGGATGGTGTTTGGTTCTTGAAGATTTCTAATGTTTTTTCTTGGTCATCTGATGGGATGGATTTCGGAGAATCAGTGCTGAATTGTGAATCCTTTAGTGATGTTGCTTCTGGAGCCTCATCATTCTCTTCTATGTTAATATACGTGGTTTCTGATGACCTCTCTGCCAATAAGTTGGAGATTAGATTCAGTTGTGCTTGGACGTTCATGATGCATGTTTCTATGTTTTGACTCCGCTCATCAAGTCGTGATATCATAGTGTCATTTTGCTTCATCCATTGGATCATCAGCTCTTCAAAACTTGAGATCATATCATATTGCTGATATGTTGGCAAAGCTCTCATTGCATAATAACTCAATGGCAAGTCCTGCTGATTTCTCCATCCTTGCTGACAGTAGTCACTCTGATGAACGCCTCCACACCACGAACATAAATCTTGCACTTGACTCCCATAGGCTCCTACATTCCATCCTTGTTGTGACCAATAAAAGTTATTATTATTCATCTCTTCAAGAATAAAAATAAAAAGACTAAATATAAAAAAAAAAAAAAAAAGACTTAAGCGTAGAACAGATAAGAGAATCTCAATATTAAATAAACAATTGTCCCCGGCAACGGCGCCAAAAACTTGACACACAAAATCCTAGCAAGTGTACTAGGTCGTGCAAGTAATATAGTGGACGTAAGTCCGGATTATCGTACCCTAGGGACAATTGTGTTTAAGTACTGAAATTACTGTGTTATCTAATTCTAAGTTAAATCAAGAGATAAATATTTGAATTATGAATTAAAATACTAAATAACAATTACCAACTAATGAGAGAAATCAACTTTGAATTTAAATCAATGAGAAAAGTGATTAAGACACATGATTCAACCAATTATTCAATTTGACTATGATTCTATCTTACCGGATTATTAGATTGATTAGGTTAAGGCGAAATTCCCTAAATTACTTACTATCCAATCTTTTGGTATAACAATTCTATTTTCATTAACGATTTCTATATCTCTATATGAAATTCAAATTAATGAAAACGCATTACACAGATTCATGGAATTTCCCGTTTTCACGGAAAGCACACACAAGGAAATCGAATCTATCTCTAGTCAATTTTACGTTGTGGTATTTAATACCTATATGCATCCCTAGTTTATCTCCTCTCGGTCTCAAAACTAAGCACAAATTCATACAATTGGTAGCTAAGCAATCATAAGCATTAAGAACAAGTATTAAACACATAACCTAAAACAAATTTAATCCAGAAAATAATACTCATAAATTAAACATAGTAATTGGATTTCACATGGCCTCAATCAAAGGGAAATTAAGTCATAATCGTAAAAGAAAAGAGATAATTCATCTTGAAAGACATGTTCAATGAAAACAAATCTAAAAGCATGAAATTAAAACTCCCTAATAACGTTTCTTGATAGATCTTGCTTGAATTCTCCATCTTCGTAGACAAAGATGGAGTATCCTCGTGTTCTTCTTCTTCCCCAGACTTCTCTCAACCCTCTTGGTGTGTTTCAAAGTGTCAAACCCTCAAAAGTGGGCAAAAGTTTCGAATTTTGACCTAATAGCGCGTATTTATAGATGCTGAAATCGGCCCTTAGCCGCGGCTAAAAAGACGGTAGCCACGGCTAAAATCTGCTGTTCACATTTTTTGCCTATTTTAGCCTTGGTAACTTCATGTCTTCAAAGTACAAAGGTTCCTTCATGATCACCATGGCTAAGGGTCTTCATATCTGTGGCTAGAGGAGTATTTTGAGAACTTCTTTGATCTTTTCATTCATTTTTTCTCAAATTCTCAAATAACCTATAAAAACACAACCAATCACAAAATCAAAGCATATGTGGCATAAATACACTCAAGAACTCATCAAAATACAAGAAAAGAGACGCTTAAAAAGGTGTAAAATACGAGCTTATCATATGGGAATCATATCCCCTATTTTAGGAGATGTAGGTTGGGATCCGATATGTTTTGATCTGATCCAATCTTCCATCCTCTTTTAGTTAGCCTTCCACGTGTCTGATGTAGCTATCCCTTGATCTTATTATGAACTCGCCTTTGAGGTAGCCTCTAAACCTTCCTCGAGGTAACCCATGAGCTTTCCTTGAGACTCAATTTTCCCGAGTCCAATTGTGGAAAGTGATATTTTATGTCCATGTCATAAGTCCCCCTACTCTTGAGAGTTTGAAAGAATTTCAAAGTCTTGAGAGTATAATTACTTTGAGGCTACTGATGAGCTTTGTTGTAAGGCTATTGACGAGCTTTACCTTGATTGCAGCTAGCCCACATCCCCGAGGCCTTTGTATAGGATGCTTATACACTTTGTTGTAGAGCTTTGCATTCTCTTGTAGACTTCACCTGATTACCTGCACATTTCATGTAAATTACGCCTGAATTTTTCACGGGGCCTTGGTGCTTTACAAGGCTTCCTTATTTTTTTTAATCTTTTTGTTTTATTATTTTATTTTATTTTGGTGCTCGCTTGCTTGCAAGGCTTTTCTTGGTACTTGGTATTTCACAAGGGTTTTTGGGTGCTTGCATGTTTGCAAGGCTTTTTTGGTGCTTGGTGTTTCACAAGGCTTTTTTGGTGCTTGGTATTTCACAAGGTTTTTTTGGTGTTTGACTGTTCGCAAGGCTTCTGCCTGATTTTTCCCAGGGCTTCCTGCATATTTTCAATGATAAATGCCTGATTTTTCACAGGGCAACCTGCATGAGTTAAATAGTAAATGTCTGGTTTTTCACAGGGCTTTTAATGATAAATGCGTTGTTTTTCACAGGGCTTTCTTTTTAGAACCCAGCATTTCACTCTCGGGTTGCCTGGCCTTTCGCACACAGAACTTCTGTTTTAGAACCCCGGCATTTTGTTCTCGGGTTGCCTGGTCTTTCGCACACGGGACTTTTGTTTTTAGAACAAGGCATTTCACTCTCGGGTTTCCCGGCCTTTCGCACACAGGACGTTTATTTTATTTTTATTCTTAATGTATTTCATGTACGAGTATGCGTTCATGCATGAATAAGTAAGGATGCTCGAGTAGAAGTATATCATATAGTTTTGGTAATGATAAATAGTACTTGAGGCTAATCATTCACCTAGTCATATAGGTCATAGTTAAATAGATAAAGAAACTTCCTTATTGCACATATAGATAATCGACAAGAAACAATACTAATGATGAAAAATTAACCTAACATATTTAAACATCTAGAAAGAAATAAACAGAATTGAAAATCCTAGCACGAATTAAAGCAACTAGACAGAAAAAAGAACAAATGACTTAGAAAGCGATAAAATGACTAACTTTTTTTTTAAAAAGGCCTACCTCATTTTTCTTAGAGCTAGGCGTGCTCATAGAGCTAAACGGGAGCCTTCCTAAGGACATGATTGCAGTTCCCTGTACTGCCTCCTATCTTCACCATGATACCTTACTAGCGATGGGCTTCATTCGAACAACCTATTATTCTTCTTGTGGTTCAGTCAGATAAGCTCTTGTAGGTATCCACTTTTGATCAAACGCCCTATCTCATTCAGTAGGTGTCGGCATGTGTTAGTCATATCATGCCCATAACCCTTGTGGAACTGGCAGTATTTGTCAGATTTGGGATTCGATAGGTCTAGTATAAGCACTATGTGACCACCTTAGGGGGTTTTCATGTTCTACCATTCTAAATGCTTGGGCGGGGGTAATCGTTAAAGACGTAAGTTGACAACTACGGTAATCGCCTCTGGGTCTATCCGGGGAAGGGGCTTTCCTGATTCTACCTCGGTGTCCTCCTCATCTTGGTTCATTGTAGTGCCTTCAGCCCTTTTCATCTGAGTGGGCTCGTCCATCTTCAAGTACTTTTTTGCCCTAGTTAACAAGTTATCAAAATGAGTAGGGGGCTTTTTAGCAAGGGACTTAAAAAATTCCCCGTCATTCAAAGCTTGGGCGAACGCGTTGGACAGCAGCTAAGGGGACATCGAGGGGAGCAGAATTGAATCTCTGTACATATCCTCGTAGGGGCTCCTTGACCCCCTAGTGCATGCTAAATAAACTCAAAGGCGTCTTCGGTACTTCTTACTACTAGCAAACTAGTGCAAGAACAGTGAACTGAACTTCTTGAAAGAGTGAATAGAATTAGGGGCTAGCTGGTTAAACCACTGCTGGGCAATTGTCTCCCAAGATACGGAATACGGGAATTGTCTCCCAAGATACAACGACGGCATCTAGAAAATAGTACCACTATAAATTTCCGAATCTAGCGAACAATATACTTGTTTCAAACTCTCTCGATAGACTATGATGAATTAAATGCATAGCTAGATATTTAATATTGAATACTATTCTTACAATATTAACATAATATTTGAGAATATTCAAAGTGCTCAAATTAGTACTAAATAATCTTAAATTAATATTTAATAACCCCGGCCAAGAATATTTTAAATGCTCAATTTAGCATTTAATATTCAACAATATTCTTAAAATATTAAAATTAATATTTAAGAAACAAAAGAATTCTTAAAAATACTCAAATTAGTATTTAAGAGAAGAAGATAGAAGAGAATATAATAATGGTGTAATTAATTCCAAACTAGGGGGTCTACTTATAGAGAATGAAAGATTTTGGGTCAAAAGAATTAACTTTTCGGACATCTGCGGAAGAGCCCAAAAGTTGTGACTTTTCGGCTAAAAGCCCCTTGAAGCATCTTTTCATTTTAGCCCCAATAGTTGTATCTTGAGAAAAAAGCCCCCTAGCATGAGTGTGGATCCAGTGTGGGCGGGTGCACCATGCACCCGCTCAATAGCCAATCCAGCGCTCGCTCCTCTGGGCAATAATCTGGTGCGGGCGATTGCACCCACTGCCGTGCAATTCAGCCCCCAGCTTTTTAGAACTTGCAACTTGACCGCAAAACTTTGAATCTTGATTATTTAGGTCCTTTCAAATTGGTCCCTCAATTTTTTCAATTTGAACACTTTACTCCCGGACTAAATGAACCATTTCCAATAAAATCGTGGTCGTCGATCGCATGATTTTGATCATTTAATCATGTAAGTTCATATCGACTCATTGATTCCTATAATAAACCGACTTATAAGTGACATAATTTGTTAATTAATTTCTCATTCACCCTGAATCGGAATTGAGTAATTAAATACTCGAAATTATCTACCCAAAACGTAGATTAATTTGAGCCAAAGATATTCCACTTTTAACAAATGGAACGCACTTAATTTCTTTTTCCAAATCATGCTAGTCAGAACTTACTCAATCAAGATTTTCCAACAATACCCACCATGAAGGAAATTAATGCAAATACAGATTATGCAGACGTTAATGCAAACTATACAGATGCTGAGAGAGTTTGGGAAAAAAGCTATTGCATCAGGAGAGGTAGTTTTTTGCTTTGAACCTTCCTTAATGTAATACCATCGAATTTACTTGTTGGGCAGTGAACGTGATTTCTTGAACTCGTCAGCGTTTTGTATAAACCAAGACAATGAAACACACAATAACTTCTCTAACAAAGTTATTTGTTCTCACTGTTATGTCCGTTTTGGACATGGAACACATCTTGGATCCATAAGTGTTTAATATTAATGTCTAACATTTGAAGCGGCCCTTACTTCACACTTATATAGGTGACACTCCTATCAAGAGTACTCTACCATACTCCACTTTGTTACGTCTCATACCTTTGAGACAGTATAGGAACCATTAAGAGCTTTTAGCTTAACCTTGCCTACGCTCTACAGGTTTTGCACTTGTTCTATCCTAGGAATGGGTAGGAGATTATTTAAAACCCCTCAAGTGTGACACTGAATCTTCATAACTTAGTTGTCCCTTTTGAACCAAGATCTTGGGATCTCTAGTCAACATGGTTGGGTTACCGCTATGTCGATTCTTAAGATGTAGGATTTAATCTCATTCCCCTCGATAGGCAGTATATTTGATCCCTAATCAAAGCTTTTGTTAACGAATCCGCAATATTCTCTTTTGATTTTATGTAATCGATGGAGATGATACCACTAGAGATCAACTGTTTAATGGTTTTATGTCTTTGACGTATGTGTCTAGACTACCATTTTACATGCTACTTTGTGCCCTTCCGACTGTTGACTATTTTGTACAATGTATTGTAATAGTGGCACAAAATCTAGGCAATGAAAAATATCCAATTTTTCTCAGTGTATTCTATCGGTGCACTCGGATATATCGTATAGAGTAATCACAGTTCATAGCATATTTCAGATATCTACGAACTCTAGTCAATGCCTTCAAAAGGTCATTACGTCGATTACTCTTCATACTTGATACATCTGCCTTTCCAGCTTGGATGTATGTGTAGCACCAATGTCGACCCACCATTCTCTTAGTTACCTCCCATAATAGGTGTTAGATACTACAGTCGAGAGTATAAGGTGCGACCACCCACCATTTGCCTAGCTTGGTTTTAATGATTTAATCACCCACCATTTGCCTAGCTTAGTTTGTCTTGCCGATCACCCACCAATTATATGGTTCAATTTGTCCTCGATGGTCACCCTCCATTTACATGGTTCAAATTATTTATGATTAACCATTATCAGCGTGGTTTAGCTTACCATGTTTGTGGTTGTCCCCTCGAAAGAATTTTTCTTCATCCTTATTCCGACTATTGTTAGTGCACCAACTATTTTACCAAATTGCCTAAGGTCTTAAGGTCATTTTCTCAGATTTAATTTCAGACATTTGACCAACTTTCTCGATCTTACTCTGATAAATAACTTCCTTTATTCTTGACCAAGTTGTGTACTTAGTACAATACGTCGCTTGAATTCCTCTCTTCGGAAAGCACGTTTCATAATATGAAACATTCAAAAAAATTCTCACTTAGACACCTTACAGGTTCATATTGACGACGTTCCACATTGAATATTTTAATTTCTTAAAATTAGACTCTATTTTCTTTCGCTTAAATGAAACCACGACTAGGTTTAGCCTCAACAATTATTTCACTTTTATGTTGAAAATTGTAGACTACAACTCTAAATAATGCAATAATTATTCTTAACACAAAATTGACTTCTTTAAATAAACGCCACTATCACATGAAAAGAACATGCAATCAATTGAAATCAATTATTTAAATGATGCATTTCTTCATTCATTGTGATTAGGCTTTATGCTAAAGATTATCAAACATAGTGAAGAATCATACTTATTACATTTATTCATAAGCCAAAAAAGAACTACTAAACAATTACTTTATATATGCGTAGCAAAATAAAGTAATATTAAGCATGCACAATTATTTATTCTTTATCAAGAATAAATCACAAAGATAAAATATAATTAAATATCATATCGCATGCTCAAATTCCTCTAACATAATTACATCATCCATTATTGAATATTAAATCACATTTAATATTATTCAACACGATACGTAATCAAATTACGCAATTTATAACTTATCTCATTATTGGTTTCTTAACCAATATTTTGCCTCCAATTGCTTCCATGTATTTGACTAATATCCTTGCCACCATGGAAGTTTGAATCTTCCTTCGTTCAATTTGAATTTTACTACAAAAAATAAATTCAAACTTGAATTTGTCATTAAATTAATTAGAATTATAAATTATGACAAAAATAAAATTAAATGAAATTCCCTCTTGATTTCATAATCTTTCCATCGGATAGCGTCATCTTCAAGAAACACTCTAATATTGTCCAAAGTTGTTGGGAAAAATTCTAGCGTGATAACGGACGGTGTTTATGAAAATGCAAAATGATACGTCGAAGCACGAGTTAGACTTGCTTTCCTTAACACAATATTGCCCCGGTCTCGGTGGTTACGAAATACGAAAATTGTCTCCCAAGATACAACGACGACGTCTCGAGAATAGTACCTTTACAAATTTCTGAATCTAGCGAACAATATACTTATTTCAAACTCTCTCGATGGACTATGATGAATTAAATGTATATCTAGACATTTAATATGGAATACCATTCTTACAATATTAAAATAATATTTAAGAATATTCAAAGTACTCAAATTAGTACTAAATAGTTCTTGAATTAATATTTAAGAACTCCATAAATATTTTAAATGCTCAATTTAGCATTTAATATTCAACACTATTTTTAAAATATTAAAATTAATATTTAAGAAACAAAAAAATTCTCAAAAATACTCAAATTAGTATTTAAGAGAAGAAGATAGAAGAGAATATAATAATGGTGTAATTAATTCCAAACTGGGGGTCTATTTATAGAGAAAGAAAGGTTTTGGGTCAAAAGAAGCAACTTTTCTGACATCTGCAGAAAAGCCCAAAAGTTGTGACTTTTGGGTGAAGCCCCCCTGAAGCACCTTTTCATTTTAACCCCAACAGTTGTACCTTAAGCAAAAAGCCCCCTGGCAAGAGCACGAATCCATTTTGGACGGGTGTACCTTGCACCCACTCAACAGCCAATCCAGCGCTCGCTCTGATGAGGCCATAATCTGGTGCGGGCGGTTGCACTCACTACCGCGCAATTCAGCCCCCAGTTTTTCAGAACTTGCAAATTGACCCCAAAAAATCTTGATTAATTAGGTCCTTTCAAGTTGGTCCCTAAATTTTTTCAATTTGAACACTTTAGTCCCCAGACTAAATGAATCATTTCCAATAAGATCGCGGCCCTCGACTGTATGATTTTGATCATTTAATCATGTACGTTCATATTGACTCATTGATTCCAATTATAAACAAACTTTTAAATGATATATTTTGTTAATTACTTTCTCATTCACCCTAAATTGGAATTGAGTAATTAAATATTCAAAATTTATCTACTCGAAACGTGGATTAATTTGAACCAACAACATTCCACTTTTAACAAATGGAACGCACTTAATTTCTTTGTCAAAATGGTGCTAAATCACAACTTAATCAAGATTTTTCAACATCTCTTTCAAGCAATAGAGAGGCATGGTTGGCAATAGCGAACTAGGTAGACACGTAAACATACTAAAACCATTAATCGAGACCTCATTTTAGGAACTTTGATTTTTTGATATTTTATTAATCATTCCAAAAATCACATATTTTTCTTACTAAATCATTAAGATAAAATCAGCAAAGCTATCGACTAATAAACTATTATTATTATATTTATGTTGACATGGCAAAACATGTTGTCTTTTTTCCTTTTGAATATCCATAGAAGACACAACAGTAAGACAATTAGAAGCAAAAGAAAACAAATACTAGCTAATGCAATCTGTAATAATAGCTTCGAAGCATATGTATGATCAGTATTAAAATCCTAGGTACAGTACATGTGCCTGTCCAACACATTTAATATTATTTGTAATCAAATTACGCAATTTATAAAATTGATAATTGACAATACGAACTTATCTCATTATTGGTTTCTTAACCGATATTTCGCCTCCAATTGCTTCCATGTATTTGACTAATATCCTTGCATTGCCACCATGGAAGTTTGAATCTTCCTTTGCTCAATTTGAATTTTACTAAGTAGTATTAAAATCCTACGTACAGTACGTGTGCCTGTCCTTGGCTTCTCCATTATTTCCTTTCTCACATCTCCTTCGAAGTTCTGGATGCATGCCCTGGCCAATTGTAAGTTCCCTAAAGATTTGTCATTCCTTGAACGGTAGTAGCTGGAACTGATCTCAGCCTCCACCAATCCTCAAGAATTTTCTAAACCTCTGAAGAGATAATAAAATTGTCCAACCAATCCGGCAGCGACGTCAACTGATCAAGGTACCATAGTTCTAGATGTTGTAGTGAGGGGAGGTGCTGCAAGACTTCCGGCAAGCTCACCATCTTAGGAAGACCAACAAGTTTGATATGTTTAAGGGAGTGGAAGAATTTAATTCCTTCTGGAACCTCTACTAATTCTTTGCAGTGATATATAGCTATCTTCGCTAGAGCATTGAGGTGTCGCAACCACCCATCGGGAATACACGTCAATGTATCACAATCCTGTATCTCCAACTCTTTTAGAGATTTTAAGCCCTGCAGCGCTTCTACTGGCAGATTGTGCTCGTCTGCATTCCCAAGAACCAATTTCTTGAGATTGGAGAGATTTTCCAGAGTCCCCTTCGGAATACATGTTCTCGTATCGTGGTCAATTTGCACAGTAAGATTGACAAACTTATTATTGAATGAATTGATCAGACTCTTGCATCTGCGTGCCGTCAGCTCTTTGAGAGACGAGAGTGCTGGCAATATCAACATAGGACATTCCAAAATATCTAGCTTTTGAAGTTGTGGGAATATATCCTCCCCCACCTCCTTTAACAACCCTTTTAGATTGGGCAGAAATTGCAATTTGAGTTCTACCAATGATGGGAATAATATTGCCTTAACCTGATCTCCAACTTGAAGAACCTCAGTCTCCATGACGTACTCCAACGCGACAAGTTTTACTATCGTCAAGTGTTTAAGATGACGCAGATCCCCCAACGGTGGAAGACGCAAGCAATTTGGGCCATCCACGATATGAATCCGAATTATGTTTTCAATTCTTTTCCAAGGAGGAAAACACCTACCTTTGAATCCATATATACTTAAAGTTTCAATATGTGGGTGAGGTTCAAGGGCTTCCAGTACCTTTTCATCCATTTCTTGTTGCTGTATGGATACATTCTCACCTCTCCATCGTAAGACCAAATCACGAAGGTTCTGCTTCAACCCTATATTTGCTTTCTTTGCATCCAAATGATTTTTCACTCTCTCAAGATGCCGAATTTCGAGCCTGCCTCCGAGACTCAAGCATTGCAATTCACCAACTTGTTTATCTATTTTGTGACCCACTACAAACAGACTCAATGTCTTAAGAGAAGTTAATTCCCCAATTTTAGGGGGCCTCTCACTCAGTGATTCACATCCTTTCAGCAAAAGGTGACGGAGATTTTTCATGTATCTCATGCTCTTCGGCAATTCGACAAGTTGATGGCAGAAGCTAAGATCCAAGATTTTCAAATGCCAAAGACTACAAACTGTGTCGGGAAGAGTACGCAAGTGGAAAGAAAAAGACAACTTCAAATATCGCAAATGCTTCAATTTGTCTATTTCAGAAGGCAAATCTTCCATTTGAGTCTTACTTGCATCTAACATTCTCAAACGGTTAAAGTTTTTTAAGGTATAAGAAATGTCCACCTCCTTTTCAAAACTTCTAGGAAAGGCCACATAACGGTCTCGTACATTTACTTGTCGGATTTTGTTTCTATTCAACGCACTCCGGTGGTCACTGCTTTCAACTTCTTCCGCTCCTGGAACTTTGTTTTCCATGATTGATTGGGCGAGATCATGAACAAGATCATGCATCTTGAAAATGGTTTCTCCATTATAGTTCCTCCTTACAACTTGGAAAAGTGATCTCAGAACTAACTCCTTCCACACTTCATCACCAACATCCTCCACATCCTTTGTTTCCTTTGATGAAATATATCCATGAGCCATCCAACAATAGATAAACTCTTCTTTCTCAAACACATGATCCTTTGGATAGACCACGCAGTAGGCAAAACATTGTCTCAATTGCAATGGGAGATGTTGATAAGTCAATCTTAAGGCTGGCAAAATTGGAGTTTGTAAATTCCAAATTTCACTTTCTTTGACATGAACCCATTCCTTTTCTTCCATCTTAAATCGCAAAAGACTTCCGAGAGCCTTAGCAGCAAGAGGTACACCACCACACTTCTTCACTATTTACTTTCCAATGGCTTCGAGGTTGGGAGGATGTTTCCCCATCTCTTGTCTGAATGAGCGTTGCCTGAATAGCAACCAACAATGCTCTTCCGACAACACTTTTAATTCATAAGGTGCTACAAATTTTTCCATTATACCCGCTACCTTTCTGATGCGCGTAGTGACAACAATTGAAGCACCTCTTGAGCCACATGCCAAAACACCTTTTAGCTTATCCCAGTTGTCCTCATCATCGTTCCACACGTCGTCTAGTATAAGCAAATACCTTTTTTGGTTCAACAACTCCCGTAGACGGCTTTGTAAAGCTTCCAAACGCACTAGATCCTATGCACTTGCAGTTAGGCCTGTCAATCGGGCCTTATGAGCCGAGTTCAAGGTGGCTCAAGCTCAAATTTATCGGGCTTAAATATTATAGGCTCAAACTCAGCTCATAAATTTTTTTCTTCGACTCGGCTCAAACTCAAGCTCACATTTATTACGAGCTTCGGACCTATTTCAAGCCGGCTCATTAATTTTTCTCAAATAAAAAAAGACACCCAATAAAATCATCTTAAGAAACTAATTTCAAATAGTACATTAAATAAATATTTACGCTAATGAGTATGTATAATTCCAAATTTTATTAATGGAGTCACAAAGTCTACAATAATGATTAGTATAAAAATTTAGATTCTTTATCAATGTATTTGAGGTGGCATAAAATAATTGAAAGTTCTTCCAAAATCTCTATAAACGAAAAGTTTCTACTAACATATACATTTCATTGATTTCGTAATCTTCAAGCTTAAAATCTACAATGTGTTTTATATAAGTTAGGTTAAAAATAATTGTTCTATATGAGAAATCATTAATTAGAGAAAATTTTGACTTCAGACTGTTCGGCCTGAGCCTATCAAAGCTCAAGCTCAGCTCACAAATTGGGCGGGTTCAATTTGTATGCTCAAACTTGGCCCGACTCATATTCAATTAGGCTCGGCTCATACTTAAGCGGGTCGAACAATCGGGCTTCGGGTAGGCCCGACTCAATTGACAGTCCTACTTGCACTCCCAGTAGCAGAATCTATCATGGCCTTAACCAAAGTCTTTGTATCAAAATTATCGGAGATGCATACCCAAAGCTTTTTTTCAAAATGCTCGGTCACGCGAGGATCATTATAGACTAGTTGGGCAAGTGTCGTCTTGCCAATGCCTCCAATGCCAATTATGGGCAGGACATAGAGTTGTTGAGAATCTCGCACATCGTTCACCAAGATATCAACAATCTTCTCCTTATCTTCATCCCTCCCGTAAACAACATCTGGTTCGTTCAAAATGGAACATGTCTCACGAGGCCTTGCTTTGTCTCTCTACCAATTTCGAACAATCACGTTCGTTCAAATGGAACTTGCGCTCTGCAGCAACTGCATCCAATTTGTCAGTCACTTCTTTCATCCGTCTCCCAATTTTTCGTCGATTCAAAAATTTCTCGTAGGGATTCAATTTGCTACTTTCGTGCCTCGATTTTGAGACTTTTGTTGCACACTCGTCCAAGATGTCTTTGATCTCATAGGCAAGGTCTTTGAGCTTGCATAGCCAGTTTCGTAGCGGCTTGCTTTCTAATTGCTTGTCTTCAGCATCTTCTAGCACTACTTGGATGGTGGTGAGGGTGCTAGAAAGCTTCTTCATCTCATTGTCCACACCCCAATCTCCCCTTTGATCAGAGAGCTCAGATTGTCTAGCAAAACTTCAAAAAGCGCCTCTGCCATAATGAATTAATTACCAACTCAAAAGTTCAAAAACAGGCTTAAGATAAGAAACTATATGTGAAGTGTATGTGAGAGAGAGATTTTGAGTATGTGAAGTGTACGTGAGAAAGAAATTTTGAAAATAGAAATAGTTGGAACTTCTTTTCTTTTCGTGGGGTGAAGGAGCGGAAAGGATGTTTTGTCCCACAATGATGTACCACAACGCTGTCAGTCTGTCACATTATTGTTTCCTTGTCAATCCCACAATAATATGACACCATTTTGGTAGATTATTGTGGGATAGAAGATCCGCTCCGATTAAAGGAGAGGCAATATAATGGACCAATAATGTTGGAATAGATACACACAGCTGGAGTACATTGAAGTCAAGAGGAGCTAAAAGTTGCAAGTTGACCAAGTCAATTTGTTAATTAAAGTCGGTTAAGCTAGATAGGGGCATTTATGTAAATACATTACTGTATTGTGTATATATAGGTGAATGTATAGCTTTTGCTTTCATTGTAAGCAGAATCAATTTACACATCAATGAAGAGGGTTTTCTCCCAATTGTTCGTCTCTATTCATTCTTCAATGATCCATGAAGATTAACATGGTATCAAGAGCAAATTCGATCAAAATCTGAAATTTGCTTCGATTGAATTCAAATCTACTCCGATTGAATTTTCTGAATTGTTCTTCAATTCTTCTTCGATTTTCATCTGTTTTTCGATTGGTGATGGCTTCTGCGAATCACTCACTTTTGGCACTCAACAAACCATGGAATCCTCAATCTCAATCTCAGTCATCAGGAAACCAAAATTGGAGCCCTAATAAGAAATCTCTATGGTGTGAACATTGTCAGACTACAGGACACACTCAGGCTAAGTGTTTCAAGATACATGGTTTTCCACCTAATTGGAAACCAAAAGGGAAGAAATCAGGAGGAAATTTCCAGAAAACTCAGAGTTATAATGTAGTAAATGGTTCTAATCCCATGGAATCAGATGGTGGTTATCCCACTGCTGTTAGTTCTCCTCAGACGCAGATCAATAATGCCATTGCATCTTCCTCTCAGACACTATCTCCTCAGCTCACTCATGAACAAATCCAACAGCTACTCAACCTCCTCAAACCTCAACCTAATTCCACTCACACTACTGATTCAAACATCCATTTGGCAGGTATTAGTCACTGTCTATCAATCACCCATAAACCTCTTGATTGGATAATTGATAGTGGAGCCACTGACCATATCACTCACTGTTATCACCTTCTTGCAAATCCTTTAAAACTTCCTAGCTCCCATTTTGTTCACTTACCAGATGGCCACCACCAATGTCACTCATAAGGGCACTGTTCACATCAATTCCCACATAATTCTGCATAATGTTCTATTTGTTCCCACATTCAAACACAACTTGTTATCTGTTAGTAAGCTTTCTAGTGACTCAAATTGTTCTGTTACTTTCTCTTCTGATTCATGTGTTATGCAAGACCTTGTGCAGAAGATTCCTGTGGTAATTGGTAAGAGATTGGATGGAATCTATTGTCTTGCTACTCAATCCACTACTGGCATCTCATCATCTTCTATTAGCTTAGCTACTGCTTATGACAATAAAACTGTATTGTGGCATCATAGATTGGGCCACATCTCTTTAGACAAGCTTAAGCATTTGTCTTCTGTTTTACCTGATTTGCAAAATGTAAAACATGTGGATTGTACTCTTTGTCCTCTGGCAAAACAGTCCAGATTACCCTTTAATAAAAGAGATTCATTCACTTTAAAATCTTTTGATCTTGTTCATAGTGATGTTTGGGGTCCATACAAAACTCCCACACACAATGGCTTTAAATACTTTCTTACCTTGGTGGATGATTTCACAAGGTCAACTTGGTGTTATCTCATGACTTCAAAAACTGAAGTTCCTTCTTTAATAAAATCCTTTTTCCAGATGATTTCTACTCAATTCCATACTCAAATCAAAATCTTCAGGTCAGATAATGGATCTGAATTCTTTAATTCCACCTTAAAGTCTTTCTTTCTTGAACATGGTGTTTTACACCAAAGTAGTTGTGTCTATACTCCACAACAAAATGGAGTGGCAGAAAGAAAACATAGACACATACTTGACCTTGCTAGAGCTCTCAGATTTCAAGCATCACTTCCCATACATTTTTGGGGTGACTGTGTTCTTGCTGCAACTCACATCATCAATAAGATTCCTTCATCTGCCCTTGGTAATAAAACTCCTTTTGAGATGTTATTCAACTCCTTACCCGATTACTCTCATTTAAGAGTGTTTGGTTGGTTATGTTTTGCTTCTAACACCTCTTCTCACATGGATAAGTTTGCTCCAAGAGCAGTCAAATGTATTTTCATTGGATATCCCCATGGACAGAAGGGATATAAGGTTTTTGATCTCTCCTCACATAAATTTTTCGTTAGCAGAGATGTCAAGTTCTTTGAACACATCTTTCCATTCTCTACCCTTTCTCACTCTTCTCCTAGTGTCCTTCCCTATCCTTCTGATTTCACAGAGTTTACCCCTGACAGTGTATTCTTTCCTCCTTCTCTCCCCTCTCCCACTGAGGGGGAATCCATCACTTCACCTCCACCTGTCAGACACTCTACTAGACAAAGACAACCACCTAAATGGCAACAAGATTACATTTGTCCATCCACATCTCTCCATACACAGGTGATTGATTCTTCTTCTTTATACCCTTTATCTAACTATCTTTCTTTATCACACACACCTTCTACATATCATCATTTTGCTTATAATTCTGAACTTCATAAAGAACCCTCCACCTATTCTGAGGCTTATTCCAACCCCAAATGGAGAGACGCAATGGCTTTAGAGATTCAAGCTTTGGAATCTAACAGTACTTGGTACATCACCATCTTGCCTCCAGGGAAGAAAACCATTGGTTGTAGGTGGGTTTTTAAGGTGAAATACAACTCTGATGGGACAATTGAGAGATACAAGGCTAGACTTATAGCCAAAGTGTATACCCAAACTGAGGGTATTGATTATCATGACACCTTTGCCCCTGTGGCAAAGATGACAACTGTGAGAACTTTATTAGCACTTGCTGCAGCTAAGGGTTGGCATTTGGTCCAGTTAGATGTCAATAATGCCTTCTTACATGGTGAATTGGATGAGGAAGTTTACATGGATCTTCCTCCAGGTTTTGTCATGAAGGGGGAATCCATATTCAAGCCAGTCTGTAAACTCACAAAATCCCTATATGGACTCAAACAGGCATCCAGACAGTGGTTTGCTAAGTTTTCTTCAACACTTATTCAGACAGGTTTCAAGCAATCCCAGTGTGATCACTCTTTGTTCACAAGAGTTGATAATGAACATTTCACTGCATTATTAGTCTATGTAGATGATATAGTTTTAACTGGAACCAGTATGCAATTAATCAATGACCTAAAGAGACTGTTAGATGACAAGTTTAAAATCAAAGACTTGAGTGATCTGAAGTTCTTTTTGGGATTGGAAGTTATCAGGAATACAGATGGCATTTACTTGAATCAAAGGAAATATGCTTTAGATATTCTTACAGATGCTGGGTTAGTTGGAGCTAAGCCTAGCAGTATTCCAATGGACCAGAACCACAGATTAAATGATGAAGATGGTAATGAGTTAAAGGATCCTTCTATGTATAGAAGATTGGTTGGGAGGCTTATATATCTTACTATATCAAGACCAGACTTGGCTTATCCTGTCCATATTCTTAGCCAATTCATGTCAAAGCCTAGAGATACGCATCTGAACATGGCATATAAGACATTAAAGTATGTTAAGGGAACTCTAGGACAAGGGTTGTTATTTTCAGCAAATTCAGAACTGAAGTTACAAGCATTTTGTGATGCTGATTGGGCTGCATGCCCTATGACTAGGAGATCTATAACTGGCTACTGTGTGAAGTTGGGAGAATCATTGATATCATGGAAGACTAAGAAGCAAAACACAGTCTCAAGATCCTCAGCTGAATCTGAGTATAGGGCCATGGCTAGTGTGTGCTGTGAACTAACATGGTTGCTGAATCTGTTAAAGGAATTACAAGTTACTGATCTGACTCCTATACCTTTAGCTTGCGATAATCAAGCTGCATTACATATAGCATCAAATCTGGTGTACCATGAAAGGACCAAACATATAGAATTAGATTGCCATCTAGTAAGGGAGAAATTACAAGAAGGAATAGTGAGTCCTTGTTACATATCAACAAAATTACAGATTGCAGATTTATTCACAAAATCACTTGGAAGACCTCAGCTGCAGAGCTTGCTTGTCAAGTTGGGCATTTGCAATCTATTGCAAAGTCCAACTTGAGGGGGAATGTTGGAATAGATACACACAGCTGGAGTACATTGAAGTCAAGAGGAGCTAAAAGTTGCAAGTGGACCAAGTCAATTTGTTAATTAAAGTCGGTTAAGCTAGATAGGGGCATTTATGTAAATACATTACTGTATTGTGTATATATAGGTGAATGTATAGCTTTTGCTTTCATTGTAAGCAGAATCAATTTACACATCAATGAAGAGGGTTTTCTCCCAATTGTTCGTCTCTATTCATTCTTCAATGATCCATGAAGATTAACAAATAAACACATCAACATAAAGTTATCAAATTCCTACTGTACGTTGTCATTATTGCTTAACGTGTAAATTAAATGAAGCTGCGTTACTCTTTATGATTCTTGGTTTGAATTATTGAATTCGTCGTACTGTTCAAAAACATTTGATTGTTTAAAAAAAAATAGTGCAGAAAGTAAAAGATATATGTTCAGATTGAATTATTGAATCACATGAATCTTGGTTTTAATTACTAAATTACATGTCATACCATTCGACTGCTTTCACACCACATATTGTGGTACTTTTCATTTGGATGCATTTCATATTTTCCTTTTCTAAAATTGTGTATTATCTCGTATTCTATTATATTTCATTATATCTTGTACAAGCTAATTTTATATTCTAAAAAATATTTTATCCAATTGGCTATTATACTTTAAAACAAAATACAAGATTAAATACAATTTTGCAATAGAAGATCCAAGCTACATTGGATAATGTTGGAACAACTAAGTAATTCACTCAAAAGATCTTTTTACCTTACTTGAGAGCAATGAAAATCTGAGAAAATGTTTTGCTTATCTCTTTCAATTACCTTAATTTCATTTTATTTATTTTTTTGCTGGTCATCTCTTAGAAATTTTTGCTAAAAGTTTGATAAGCCTAATTTATTAATAAGAAATTAGGAATTGACCCAAGACCCTCCACACGTCTACATATTCATCATAAAGTACTCCATGATTTGCGTGCTTTCTATAGGGAAAACTTTAAGTGTGATAACGGGCGGTGTTTATGAAGATGCAAAATGATAGATCGAGGCACGAGGTTAGACTAGTTCTCTTTAAAACATTATTTCCCCGTGCTTGGTGGTTACGGAATACGGCAATTATCTCCCAAAATACAGCGACGCGTCTCCAAAATAGTACCACTACAAATTTTTTAGTCTAGCAAATAAAATACTTGTTCCAAACTCTTTCAACGGAATCGAATGAATTAATTGCACATTTATGCGTTTAATATGCAAAAGTATTCTTACAATATTAAAATAATATTTAAGAATATTCAAAGTATCTAAATAGTTCTTAAAATAATATTTACGAACTTCAAAAATATTATAAATGCCCAATTTAACATTTAATATTCAACACTATTCTTAAAATATTAAAATTAATATTTAAGAAACAAAAGAATTCTCAAAAATACTCAAAATAGTATGTAAGGAAAAAAGGGAGAAGAGAATATAATTATTGTATCTAGGGATAATTGCAAAAAATCCCCCCCGTGTTAATGGAAAATTGCAAAACAACACCTATGATAATGAAATAGGCTAAATACCACCATGTGTTATTCAAAAGTCTGCAAAAAAATAACTTTTTGTTAAAAAGATAGAAAGAAATATATGTTTTTTAGGTGAAATAACACTATTTTACCTTTTATTTTGTTTAGAGAGTGTATAAATGACAAAGAAGCATGTCATTAAAGGCGAAAAACATGAAAAACACGCTCGGTTTTTTTTTTTCAAAAATGACTTTTTGCAGACTTTTGAATAACATATGGTGGTGTTTAACATATTTCGTTAACATAGGTGTTTTTTTGCAATTTCACACTAACACAGGGGTTTTTTTTACATTTATCCCTTTTATCTAATTTCAAACTAGGGGGGCTTATTTAATGAAAGGTTTTGGGTCAAAAGAAATAACTCTTCGGACATCTGCTGAAAATCCCAAAGGTTGTGACTTTTGGACGAAAAGCTCCCTGAAGGCAGCTTTTCGGCTTATGCAATTCAGCCCCAATAGTTACCTTGTTTGGCAATCAGCCCCCAGTCTAGCTCGGATCGCGAGCGGGTGCACCGTGCACCCGTTCAACAACCTATCCAACGCTTGATCATCTAGTGTGAGTGGTTGCATCACCTCGCTGTGCAATTCACCCCATATCTTTCTAGAAATTTCATATCAACCCCAAAACATTGAATCTTAATCCATTCCATCTCAATTTTTCAATTTGAACAATTAATTCCTCAGACTTAATTAACGATTTCCAATACGATCACGGCCGTCGATCGTATTATTGTGATCATTAATCGTGTATATTCATATCGATCCATTGATTCCAATTAGAAATCACACTTTAAGTGACAAGTTTTGTTAATTAATTTCCCATTCACTCGAAATCGGATTTGAGTAATTAAGTACTTTAAATTTATCTACTCGAAGCGGAGATTAATTTAAGCCAAAGATATTTTGATTTTGTTATATGAAATTCATTTAAATCTCTAATAAATCATGCGAAGACACAATTTATTCAATCAAGATTTTCAATACTTTCTAATTGTGTTGTATCCAACCCAGATTTGACCCATGAAACTGGAATGAGATACGTAGATCGCGATGATGCGGTCCTCGAAGACGATGACACGTGTACCTTTGAAATTTTCACGCCATGCCAACTCTTTAAAGGCTTTAATTCTTACTTTCATGAGGTATGTCAATTATTAAGAACTTTCTTTAGCAAGGGCGTTTTTGTCTCCACGTATTTTGTGGGATTACCTAAAGGCACAATAGAAAGTTTCCAATAATGTTTTTTGGATTATAGCGTGGCCTTTAGGAGTTGTAAGTTGGAAACAAATACTTAGGGCTCGATTAATATGGAGGAATGAAATTAGGCGAGAATGGAATAAAGGTGAGAATGGAATAAAGGTAGGAAAGGAATAATGTTAATATAAAACATCTCATACTTGGTATGTTCAAGGAATAAAAATGGAATTGAATCATCATTCCTTAGTTCATTAAAGACTCATGATTTGGTAACTAGAAATGAACGACTGGGATGAAATGAAATTATTGTTAAAGATCAAATTACCCTTTAGTTTTAGTTTGTTTAAAATATAATTCTTTTTCTAAATATATGGTAATTGCATATATATATATATATATATATATATATATAAGGTCAAGATCTAATATATACTCTATATTAGATAAGATATAAGACTCAATCTACACCATTGGATCCATTAAATCCAACAGTCCAAAAAGAAATCAAAAAATAGGTGGGGAAATTGATTCCAATTGTATTAGGGGTATAATAGTCAAATGATGTCATTTTTCAAAGCCCACAAACCCACGTCTCAGAAACTTTTCATCGTCTTCTCTCTCAGATGCAAGACTCCTACTTCTTCTCTTCTCCACACCTTCGAAACAAATCAAAACATTCACTTTTTAACCCTAATCTCGAAGCAACAGTTACCACAAGACGTGCCGCCGGAGCTGTTCACCGTGCTTCAAGACGTGAAGAAAGCTATGGTGTCGTTTCAAATCCACGAGCAGAGGAGAGATGCGGCGCAATTGATTGAGTTGGATAGGATTTTTCAGGTGTTTGATGGTCTTGTTCAGAAGGCTTCTGCGTTGGTGAAACATCCTGATTGTGGTGGTGGTGGTGAAATTGGAATATAACTGAATGTTATATCACAGTTAAAATACAGTAACTTGTATATCATTATACAGTCAATATAGCTATGATATACAGTATGTTAATATATAACATAGAGTAAATATTGATAACATGTTAAAATATTATTGAAACATGTTAAAGAGCACATTCTATATCTCTATACACTACATACAACCTCATTATACAACATGTGTAATTAAATGATACAGTGTGTTAACATATAACATGCAATTATTAATGAGACATCTTACTGTATAATTGGTTATAAGATACTATATAATGTGTTATAATATACTGTATAATGTGTCATAACATACTGTATAATAGCTTATAAAATATTGTATAATGGTTTATAAGATTGTAACTGAACAATGTATAAACACACACTGTATAATGTGTTATAATATACTTATAATATTTTATAACATACTATATAATGACTTATAAGATATTGTATAATGGTTTAAAGATTGTAACTGAACAATGCAAAGACACACATTGTATAATGTGTTATAATATACTGTATAATATTTTATAACATACTGTATAATGACTTATAAGATACTGTATAATGGTTTATAAGATTGTAACTGAACAATGTATAAACACACACTGTATAATGTGTTATAATATATTGTATAATGTTTTGTATTATAAAATACAGTACTATAATGGTTTGAAATCACTAATTGTATGTCACTAGTCACACACTGTATATCACCGTTGTATTTACTGTATAATGGTTTATATCACCTTGTGTGACGTTTAGAAACCCTTATTTTGTTTTCATTGGATTATTACGGCAAAACCTGAAAAAGAATTAAAAACCGTACCATAATTCAATGGCAGAGAAGAGAGAGGGAGAGGGAGAGGGAGAGAGAGAGAGAGAGAGAGTTGTGTACATACATACTCATCTATCTCTCTCTTCCTATCTGCGAAACCTCGATTTTCATCTGTTATGATATCTTGATTCTCTTTGCTTTTATCTACTTTAATTCGAATTTTTTTATAGCCAATCTGTGAGTTGTTTTGGAAATGGGGGAGTAGATGGGGAGTAATAACCGGTGGAACTGGGAGGTGACGTTTGTTTACTAAAATGCCCCTACCATCATTAAAAGCAATTATATAATCTGAAAAATGGGTTAAATCTAGACCTTTGAATCAAATGATATCAATGGTGTATGTTGAGTCTTATATCTTACCTAATGTATAGGGATGTATTTGATCAATACCCTATATATATATATATACATATATATATATAATACAACAACTAGTATTATCCTTTTAAGCATGTTATACGTACTAAATTCAAATTGTATACGAATTTGCAAAAAAAAATTGTGATTTCAATTAAAGAGATACTACGCTGATATTTTATGTTTATTATACTTTAAGCTTAAACTTTGATCAATGTGTCAACCCGAAAGCATGTATTTCATTTATGAATTATGCGCTAGCTACTTATTTTATAATTCAAGGTATAAGACACACGATTAGCACTAATAAACACCTCAAAGTTTGCATCTTATGAAAAAATTAAGGATGATTATAGTATAACACTTGATAAATTGATGTAGTAATAAGAAAGTAGGAAAGATCATTGCTTCACGAATTTGACAAAATTTATTTTTTATTTTTCATAATTATTCAAGGATCACATTCTATTTGTAAATGTCTTTGTACTATACATTAACCCAAAATAAATTTTTATCTAACATAGTTTTTTTTTATACTAGACGACCTAGAAGTTTAGACTTTAAATATTTTTTTTCTTTTTTAAGAAAGAACTAACTAACAAAATGAAGACAATGAGTGAGAAAATGAGACAAAAAAAATAAAATTCATCCCCGTTAATTGAAAATTGAAGGCACTGTTGATTATACCCAATAATCTACATTTTGCATTATTTTCATTGTTGGGGGATTACTTTATGATGAAAATATTTTTTATTGGAATAAAATATATTATTCACAAATTTTTCAATGCATTTCAGTCATTTTTCATATTTTTTCTATTTTTCTCACATTTTTTATTAACTTTTTTTATTGCTAAAATAATTTTCCATAATAAAACAATTATTTATTGGGCTCAAACATATTCTTCCACATTTATTTTTATTTTTTGATATGTTTTATTATTTTACTATTCTTGAATTTTCTGATTATTTATGACGTAATTTTAAATATTCAGCATTATATGTCAGTGGCAGAAATAGAACTTTTGCGTTAATGTTTTAAGACTATTTTATTGTGTAAGAGAGGATAATTTTGTCAAAAGTAAATATAAGTTGATTCCTGGTGAATCAGAAATGCTTAAACTCATGGGGGAGAGAAAGAATGACTATTCCATACTTTTAGGAATATGGATTCCCATAAGAATGGCCATTCCCAATAATAGAACATACCTGTTAGTGTATATTTTGTTAGATATAGATAGATCTGTTAGTATGTCTTTTATTAGATTTTGTTAGATATAGATAAATCTGTTAGTTTATTTTTTATTGGATATAGATAGAGCCAAATTTGTGTATACACTAACAATACCAAGCATAAGTTTGGCAATGGACTTGGAAGTACTAACTCGGGAATGCTCATTCTATTCCGACCTCATTCCAGTATATCAATCGAGCCCTAAGGAGTGTATATGTGACTTCGAAAATACGAGTGATACTTTCTGTCATTAGGCCAGAGACGATAGTAACCTTATAAACCATAATTGTATTAAAGACCTTCCCAACTTGTGGTCAACTTCACCATCAATGTTCGATTAGTGAAGATTGCAAGAAATTATCCGCAGACTATTTTCTTATATACTAGTAAAGGACATGTGCGTTGCACGTGATTCATACGAATTTATTGAAATAATTGCACAATTTAAATACTTGAATGAATAAAATTTAAATTTTCGAACAACACTTCATAAATAAATTAAAAGGATATCCATAATTAAAATTGAGATGGCAAATAGCATAAAACTTAAATAAAGTAGGTTTAATCTTATTTAAAAATCTCATTAGTCTTTCTCTTGTCAATCTTGATGGACGATAATGCACGTGTCATCTACCACTTAATCTCACTATGTAAGCATCTAATGGTTCATGCACATTTATGCATGACAAAATAATTGGACAAACACGTATTTTGAGTTGTCAGCCTCCTAAAATTTGTATGAACAACGTTTTGTGAGATTTAAATTGAATAAATGTCGACGTTATTAACTAATTATTTTCTTCATTTAATTGGAGCTCATTAAGATTTTAGTTCTCATTATTAGTCATTTAAGAATTGACTTTGTGGCGGAATATAGGAGATTACTTAACGTAAGTAAATTTATATTTTATTTCAATGAACTTAATTCTATCCAATATTTTTAACATTAATGTCATATTTAAATGGAAAAAAAATATGTCATATTGAACTATATATTAAGTATAATATAAGTATGTTATACAAAATAATATTTGTTAAAAATATATACAGTTTTTTGGACAAGTATAACAAACATAAAAATTTGATTCAGGTAAAAAATTTAAAAATGAAATCGAAAACCAAATGAATAAGGTATGCTATTATACAATTATTTGTAAATTGCTACTATATAACTATTAACATTACTTTATCTGACAAATAAGGGGAACTTATTTTTTTTAACATCTTAATTTATCTTCTGTCTATTGTATAGTCAGAAATTAAACTCTTCAATCTATTGATCATTTCCTTGAAATAAAACCATTCATACATACATCATTCACTACTAAATTCCACCTAACATACACCCAATTTATTTATTTTTGAAATTGAATGTAAAGCTCTAATGGGTCAATGGAGCTGTCCATAAAATTCAGGTAGGCCAAAAAGCGCATCACTTTTAAAATATATACAAATCATATTTTTTAAATTTTCTTGTATTATGGAATTCACATCAATATCTAAAATATGTCATATAATTTATTTAGAGTTTGCTAATATTTCTAATTAAAATGAATAGAAATTATTCGTTGTAGGAAAAATGTGTGTTAATTTAGAAAATTACTTACTACCATGTAGAAAATACATTTATTATTTTTCATAAAAATACTAAATAAAATATCCAATAAAAATAAATTAGATACTACCTATGAATCAATGAACAAAATAACTCATTTATTAGAATGGTTTATACATTGAACACATTAATTTTTCTTTTAGTAAGGTCTAGATTAAGTTAATTTTTAATTTATTATCATTAATTTATTCACTTAATAAACCTCACTTTTTTCGTAGTGGATTTTTCTCTTGTCTATTTCAATTATGTGTTAGTTGTGAAGTCTCATAATTTTGAGATATCTTTTAATTTAAATATTTTTTTTCTTTTATGCTCTTATATATCTCTACTACCTTATACTAAATGAAATTCGTCATTTGATAACTAAATATTTAATGGAGTAAAATCAATGAATTAAAGAAAATATCATAATTAAGTGGACCAACAATCCAATATTTTTCTTCTTCAAATTTTATTTTTTTAATTTTCTTATATTATGGAATTCGCATCAATATCTAAAACATGTCATATATATCAAATAAAAATAAATTAGATACATCGTACCTATGAAGATATACAATGAAAAAAATAATTCATTTATTAGAGTGAAATCCCCATTTGTTTCTTTTTGCAAGAGGCATATCGAGCTAAAAACATTTCTCTTCATATTTTTCTTGTCTATTTCAATTATGTGTTAGTTGTGAAGTCTCATAATTTTGAGATATCTTTCAATTTAAATATTTATTCTTTTATGCTCCTATGTATCTCTACTACCTTATACTAAAAGAAATTCATCATTTGACAATTAATTTTTCAATGGAATTTAAAAATTGATAAATTAAAAAAAAAATCCATAATTTCTATTTATTTTAATTAGAGTTATTAGCAAACTCTAAATAAGTTATTGGGATAATTGCATAAAACCCCCTGTGTTATTTCGAAAATGCTAAAAAAAAACCTGTGTTAACGAAAAATAGGTTAATCACCCTCCTGTGTTCTTAAAAAGTGTGCAAAAAAAGCCAAATTTTGTTAAAAAGATAGAAGAAAATGTGGTTTTTGGGTGAATTAACACTATCTACCTTTTATAAAGTATGAAAAGTATATAAATGACAAATAGGCATGTCATTAAAGGTGAAAAACAAGCTCATTTTTTAATAAAATTTGGCTTTTTTGCACACTTTTTAAGAACACAGGGAGGTAATTAGCCTATTTCGTTAACACAGGGGAGTTTTTAACATTTTTGAAATAACACAGAGGGGTTTTATGCAATTACCCCTAAATTATATGACATGTTTTAGATATTGATGTGAATTTCATAATATAAGAAAATTTAAAAAATAAAGAAGAAAAATATTGGATTGTTGGTCCACTAAGTAATGCATGACCATAGTAACTGATCTCATAATTAAAGACACTACTTTTGTCATAATTAGGATGGAATTACAAAAAATTGTAGTGAATTTTGATTCAAATCAGAATCTTGGTTCAATATTTGGGAAAACGATACAATTGAGGACTAATAAGTTATTAAAATTTCAAAGATGGATGTTAATGTTAGATTGTTGAATGAAATTTGCAGCAAATTAGTTGATGTTGAGTATTTTTCATTTGTATACTGTTTTTACTCTAACGTATGTCTTCTACAAATATCAAGATCACAAACATATTTTTCAATCATTTTCTGTAGAATTAGAAATATGATATAGATAAATTTATGTTATTCATATATATAATTCTTACTTTTTGTTTTCCCTAAATAGTAACCCTTCTCTTACCCTCTCACTGTCTCTCTGCAATATTAACTCTGAATTTATAATTACTTGATCAATCTATTTTTTCCAACTTTTTGTTATCAATTCATACTGTTTTCATATTTGTTAGTCAAATAAACAAAAGATAGTTACTACTATGAAATTCTCCTAGGCAAGCTGCTTTTGGGAATTTGGAAAAATATACGTAAACACAAAAGCATAAAAAGGGAATTACCCATTAGATTTCTTGATATGGCATCCCGAAGCCTTGATCTAAATATAAGATATAGATTATTGAGATCAAATATCTAAGTCGAATAAAAATGTAAGGATTGTGATTTTTGTAATTGTGAAAGAGCCAAGAATGTAAGATAACTCAACCTAATGCTCATGTCATTTATCATTTAATCTCATTATGTGGATCTTCAAGGATCATGTACACGTATATTAGAAAAGATAAAAGGATATTAACCCAAATTCTTTTGAAATTAACAATTATGTACCTTTGGAGTTTTTTCTTTTTTGAAATTTTCTTTTTTTTGCTCGTTAATTAGCAAATTTTTATTAAAATAACTTTAGGTAAATTACCATAACTCCCCGTGTCAATAAAATCAGATTATATGGTTACCTCTTGTCAGTTTTTTCAAGTAGGAAAATGTTGATGTCATTAAAAAAAGTATTCTAATAACCCCATTTTACCCTTGGTCAAACCCAAGACCAAATAGTCAAATATTTGATTGACGAAAATATGCCAAGGGGTATATGTTATTACTTTATACGTCAGGGCATTTATATATAATATAATTATATTTGAGCTTGATTCTTCTACATTTTTCACTTATTTGATAGATTGTGGTTTTATTTTATTAATTTTTTAAATTTATTTTATTTAGTTATTTATTTTCAACTAAAATAAAAGTAATATATGCTAATACTAATGTTTGGATAGAACAAAATCACCTAGTTACCTTTTACTCTTTAAATAATTAATAATCACTCAAATATTTATCAATGAATTTTATTTAGTAATGAGTAATCAATTTATTTTATTATATATTCTATTTATATATTATTACCTTATACAACTAATTAATTTAAATAAAAAATGAATAAAATATTTTCATAAACAATCAAGGAATTAGAGTTAACTGTAATGGATAATTGATCAACTAAAAAGTCCACTAATTATAATTCTAAATTTAAAAAATAACAAAATATTATAAAAAAGTTCAAATATATTTTTTATTTATTGATAAATAATTTGTTCACATATTTCAATATTATTATTATCTTTTTCTCCTCTACTTCTTTTTGGTCCCTTCTTCTTTCTTCTTCTACCTCCTCATCTTTCGTCTTCTTCTACCTCCTCATCTTTCGTCTTCACTCTGATGACCGAAATCCATCGTTCCACGCTATCTTAGTCCTTCCCTACTCTCCACTGCCCCGATGTCAAAGCCTCAGTGAACCCCCTTCCAATGCGTGTTGTCGCCCCTCTTCCCGTGGCGCCAGCTCTGGCTCCAGGTCGCCGCCCCCAAAAATCCCACAAAACTCGTCTAGATCCTCCAAGATCCCTCCCCGCCCGTTATATACTTTTAAATTTTTTGGGGCCAAAAAAAGTAGGGGCAAAATGGATATTTTACATTGTTGGACAAAAAAAGATGATGGGCAGTGTATGACAAGGGGTCTCGTGGTAATTTACTAAAAGTTGAGGAGGTTTTAGTAATTAGAAAATAAGTAAAGGGTTGTCAGTCTAATCCCAGGATGAATTTATCAATGAAATAAAGATGAAAATGAGCATTTGCTTCTTCCTATTAGTATTTGGAAGCAAGGTACTCTTGTTTCAATCTTGATGCACTCTCAATCTACTATGGAGATAAGCCATCTCAATCATAAAGAACTTAAAGCAATCATAATACTCTCCTTAATTAACATCCATCCCACTAACTGTTACAAGACACCAGCCATATTCACCAGATTATCATAGAACAACCGAAGTGTGATAAACAGGAAAATATGATTGTGAAATTATAAATAAGACATATTAAATTTAATATAGTCTTACATAAATTTTTATGATCACTATAAGTACGTTAAAATAATTATTTGAGTGAGCTCAATTTATTCTCGATCAGCGTAAAAACTAACCATTAAGTACACTATAAAGCTACACCGATTAAAGGAACTAAAATAAAATAATAAGAAGAGAATAAATATGAATATTCACATCAGAGTATATCATTGCAGCATTATAACATGGATTTTACATGCTAAGAGAAACATCGCATCTGATAAATCAAGAGGATTACATAACCAATAACCTAATGTGGTTCTCCATGAGATGACAAAATGGATTACATGAATATCACCAAAAACATCAAAATTTCTTAAAATCACAATAACCATTTAATTTCGTATCAAAATTGAGCGCAGATTTTTATCAACTAATGAGTTTATATATCATTATGTAGATAGCTCTCATTGCACATATGACTATAAATAAATTTTGAAAATTTAACCATTCACATTCACAATAACCATTTAATTTCGAATAAAAATCCCTAGACATACACATTAAACAAACTTGTGAACCATTAATTTCAAGTTCATGCATATTGATTTTATAATAGTAATAATAATTACTATTTTATTAAAGGATTCATTTATTAATATAGGGTTATTTTAATATTCTTAGCAAAAAAGTTAACAAATGTATATCATCTTTGATTGCTATATAATTTGCATTATCGATATGCTTTTAATTTGATTAATTTATATTATATTTTTTATGCTATGTAATATTTTAATAATGTAATTTACAATATAGTTAAAAGACTGCTAAAGGGATGGGACTTAAGCCCATATTAATGAACCAACAATGATGGAAACTCAACTCCATCTCAAAATACCGAGAATCGAAGTTCAATGAGCAAAGTACATCATATGAAGTGGTTGAAGCACTAACACTATTGTTCATACCGAGAAAAATAGTGCTTGTACCTGTAATTAATGTTAAAGGAAGGTTGAGTTTTATACTCTTAATAGACTTACGACACATGTGTGTTAAAGTGCTTTTATTACGGGGCACTTTCGATAAGTCTAGCTATGCGTGCCGAAGGTGGTGCCGCCTTCTATTCGTTAAGGGCTTAACTCTAGAGCATTTTGTAGTGTCGTATCTTATAGTCTATAGAAATTTAGCACAACCAAACTCTTGAATTTTGGATTAACTCTCCAAGTTCCTAGTCTAAGTTCGACTTTGTTTAAGTCTCAAGTATCTTTGCCCAAAGAGAATAAAGTGCCATATGTGTGTGGAGCTCTCGACTCTCTTAAAAATACTTTCGTAAGACTGCTAAATTAGTAAAGTAGGACTGTGAACTATTACACAAAATAATACAGAAATGGCCCATAAAATCGTGTTCTTCATGAAGGAAAGAAATCCTGAAATTGTCGATATATTTCTGATGGGTCTAAAGTGTGGAGACAAATCAAAGAGTCAAGGAAGAAGAAAAGGAGCCGAATCAAGACTGCCGACCGCGCCCAAGCGCGACCAAAATGGCGCCCAGGCGCGGACAGACAGTCGCCCAGGCGCGGCCTGGATGGCGCCCAGGCGCGAGATGCAGAAAGGTTGGGAGAATTAGCAGTTTTCGGCGCCCAGGCGTGGCAGTATCGGCGCCTAGGCGCGCGTAGCGAACTGTAGGCATCTGTTAGACGCGGTTTTATCTTTTTTTGGCAAGTTTTGAGTTACCTATTGTGATTAGGTCTTTGTATCTTTGCTTCCAAGCTTAAGATACATAAGTAGATGAAATCCCCCTCATTGTAATGTATCTCTCTCTCACAAGATTAATAAAATCTCTTTAGCATAGGTCCGTGGACGTAGGCAATTTTCCGAACCACGTAAAATTGTTGTCTCATTTTTCTTGCTTTCTTTTACTTTCAATTTCGTTCATGCACATTGATTCCTAACAACTGGTATCAAGAGCAAGGTTATAGCGTCCTGTGCGAATCAATGGCGTCTGAAGATGGAAAAGTAAAAATTGACAAGTTCGATGGAAAGGATTTCGGATTCTGGCGGATGCAGATGGAGGATTATTTGTACCAGAAGAAACTCCATGAACCGTTGTCGGGGAAGAAGCTTGAAAGATGACAGATATAGATTGGGATTTGTTGGATAGGCAAGCTTTGGGGGTTATTCGGCTGACGTTATCAAGAAACGTAGTGTTTAACATCTTGGAAGAGAAAACCACTGCGGGTTTGATGAAGGCGCTATCCAACATGTATGAGAAGCCATCCGCATCGAATAAAGTCTATCTGATGAGACGATTATTCAATTTGAGGATGACGGAGGGAGGATCCGTGACAAATCATATCAACGAATTCAACGTGATCATCACTCAGTTGAGTTCGGTTGATATCAATTTCGAGGACGAGGTAAAGGCTTTAATTCTATTGTCTTCTTTGCCGAAAAGTTGGAGTGCGACGGTAACTGCTGTGAGTAGTTCGTCTGGCCAAAGAAAGTTGAAGCTTCAGGAGATTCGGGATCTGATTTTGAGCGAGGATATTCGCCGGAGGGAATCAGGAGAACTCACATCTGCTGCATTGAGTGCGGAAAGCAGAGGGAGAGGTGTTCAACGGGGTGGTAAGAAAGGTAGAGGTCGATCTAAGTCTAAGGGGTGAGGGAAGTCAAAACCGCGTAAAGAAGCTGATTGCTGGGGTTGCGGTAAGAAAGGCCATTACAAGAGGGATTGTCCAGAAAAGGCCGGTCAGAATCAAAACCGGGAACATCAACAAGCAAATGCAGCAGTAGACGATGTCGGGGATGCTCTGGTTTGCTGTATTGACAGTCCAGTTGACCAATGGGTACTGGACTCAGGTGCGTCGTTTCATGCTACTTCATGTAAGAACTATCTAACAAATTATGTTTCTGGAATATTTGGAAAGGTTTTTCTTGCAGATGACGAACCCTTGGATATTGTTGGTAAGGGTGATGTCACTATAACGACAGCACAGGGAATGCAGTTGAAACTGCATAATGTGAGACATGTTCCGGGATTAAGGAAGAATTTGATCTCAATGGGTCAAATTGACAGTGATGGGTACACCACGGTGTTTGGTGGTGGTGTTTAGAAAATCACCAAAGGTAATCTGGTGGTGGCTCATGGTAAGAAGTCGGGGACTCTGTATACCACAGAAATAAAGAAGGACTCGTTTGCTGCAGTCGAGGCTATAGAGGATGTTCACTTATGGCATAGGCGACTTGGGCATATGAGTGAGAAGGGAATGAGAATCATGGCATCCAAGGGGAAGCTACCAATCTCAAAGTCGGTTGATTTGGGTCTTTGCGAAGACTGTGTGCTTGGGAAGCAGAAAAAGGTGAGTTTTTCCAACACGGGTAGAGAACCGAAGGCAGAGAAGTTGGAGCTTGTGCATACTGATGTATGGGGACCGGCTCCCATACAGTCGCTTGGAGGGTCAAGATACTATGTCACCTTCATAGATGATTCCACTCGAAAGGTATGGGTCTATTTTCTGAAAAATAAGTCGGATGTGTTTAATACCTTTAGGAAATGGAAGGCAGAAGTCGAGAATGAAACGGGAATGAGATTGAAGTGTCTAAAGTCGGATAATGGTGGGGAGTATGATAGCCAAGAGTTCAAAGACTATTGTGCAGAGAATGGGATCAAGATGATCAAGACCATTCCGGGGACTCCGCAGCAGAATGGGATTGCAGAGCGGATGAATAGAACTTTGAACGAACGAGCTAGGAGCATGAGGCTTTACTCCTGGTTGCCAAAGACATTTTGGGCTGATACAGTGAGCACGGCGGCTTACCTCATCAACCGGGGACCTTCTGTATCGTTAGACTTCAAAATTCCGGAGGAGGTTTGGTCTGGAAAGGAGGTAAATTTATCTCATTTAAAAATTTTCGGTTGTTTATCTTATGTCTTGCGTAGTTCTGATGACAGGGATAAGTTGGATCCAAAAACACAGAAGTGCTTCTTTATTGGTTATGGTGGAGAGAGTTTTGGCTATCGGTTCTGGGATTACCAAAACAACAAGATCATAAGGCATAAAGATGTTACGTTCAATGAGAAGGTGTTTTACAAGGATAGACTTGGGGCAGAGACTGAGGATAATGAAAAACCAAAGGCGATATTGGAAGAGATCACTGTGGATGAGGTTGCAGGAAATGGAGCTGAGAATAGGATGGAAGAAGATCCAGAGACTCCGCAACCTACCTTGAGGAGGTCGAGCAGAACCCCCAAACCAAACGTAAGGTATTCCCCTTCCTTACACTATTTACTTTTGATGGATTCGGGTGAGCCAGAGTCGTACAAGGAGGCAATGAGTGTGGGGAATTCTCTCAAGTGGGAGCTAGCTATGAAAGATGAGATGAGCTCGCTTGAGAGAAATAAGGCTTGGAGGTTGACTAAATTATCGGAGAGGAAACGAGCTTTGCAGAACAAGTGGGTATTCCAGGTTAAAGATGAGCCAGATGGTAGTAAAAGGTACAAGGCGAGGTTGGTAGTCAAAGGGTTCCAACAGAAGGAAGGGATTGACTACACTGAGATTTTCTCGCCGGTTGTCAAATTGACTACTATAAGGATGGTTCTGAGTATTGTTGCTGCAGAGGATTTACATCTTGAACAGTTGGATGTAAAAACGGCGTTCCTTCATGGGGATTTGGAGGAAGACATTTATATGGTTCAACCGGAGGGTTTTCTGGAGAATGGAAAGGAAAACCTTATATGCAAACTACATAAAAGTCTGTACGAATTAAAACAAGCTCCGAGACAGTGGTACAAGAGATTTGACACCTTTATGGATGGAAATGGATTTATTAGATGTCAAATGGATCACTGTTGTTATTTTAAGAGGTTTAAGGATTGCTACATAATTTTGTTGTTGTATGTCGATGACATGTTAGTTGTTGGGTCTAATATGGGGGAAATCAAAAGGCTGAAACAACAATTGTCAAGTGAGTTTGAAATGAAGGACTTGGGGGCTGCAAATACAATTCTCGGGATGAGAATTATTTGAGATAGGTCGAGTGGGAGCCTCAAGCTGACTCAAGAAAGGTATATTCATAAGGTGCTTGATAGATTTTCTATTTCTGATGCAAAGTCTAGAAGCACTCCTTTGGGGAGTCAATTCAAACTAAGTAAGGAGCAATCACCTAAATCTGATGAGGAGCGAGAAAAGATGGCAAAGGTTCCTTATGCCTCTGCCATTGGAAGTTTGATGTACGCAATGGTGTGTACAAGGCCGGATATAGCTCATGCAGTGGGAGTCGTGAGTAGATTTATGGCTAATCCGGGTTTACAGCATTGGGAAGCAGTGAAGTGGCTACTAAGGTATTTGAAAGGCACATCGGATATGTGCTTGTGTTTTTTGAGCAGTAGTGTGACTTTGGAGGACTTCGTGGATGCGGATTTAGGTGGTGATCAAGATGGTCGAAAGAGCACCTCGGGCTATATTTACACTTTGGGTGGCACAGCAATTAGTTGGATGTCAAGGCTACAAAAGTGTGTAGCACTTTCTACAACTGAAGCCGAGTACATAGCTATTTCAGAAGCTGGGATGGAGATGGTTTGGTTGAAGAATTTTCTGAGGGAAATTGACAAGGAGCAACGAGATTGTGCACTTTATAGTGATAGTCAAAGTGCCATTTGTTTGGCAAAGAATCCGGTGTTTCACTCGAGGACGAAGCATATTCAATTGAAGTATCATCATATCCGAGAGATGATAGATGATGGGACTTTAGAGTTGAAGAAGGTGCTTGGTGCGAAGAATCCGGCGGATATGTTAACTAAGGGAGTTACTACCGAGAAACTGAGGTTATGCATGGCCTCAGTTGGCCTCGAACTTATGTGATGAGGAGGCCGACTTATGCTAGAAAGAGAGTGCTTTCATTTGGAGAATGAAGAGTCATGGAGTTTTGATGAAGAGGGGTGTTTCTACTTTGATTTTAGTCTCCAAGTGGGAGATTGATGGGTCTAAAGTGTGGAGACAAATCAAAGAGTCAAGGAAGAAGAAAAGGAGCCGAATCAAGACTGCCGACCGCGCCCAGGCGCGACCAAAATGGCGCCCAGGTGCGGACAGACAGGCGCCCAGGCACGGCCTGGATGGCGCCCAGGCGCGAGATGCAGAAAGGTTGGGAGAATTAGCAGTTTTCGGCGCCCAGGCGTGGCAATATCGGCGCCTCGGCGCGCGTAGCGAACTGTAGGCATCTGTTAGACGCAATTTTATCTTTTTTTGGCAAGTTTTGAGTTACCTATTGTGATTAGGTCTTTGTATCTTTGCTTCCAAGCTTAAGATACATAAGTAGATGAAATCTCCCTCATTGTAATGTATCTCTCTCTCACAAGATTAATAAAATCTCTCTAGTATAGGTCCGTGGACGTAGGCAATTTGCCGAACCACGTAAAATCGTTGTCTCGTTTTTCTTGCTTTCTTTTACTTTCAATTTCGTTCATGCACATTGATTCCTAACATTTCTGCTTCTTTAACTCAGCTCACAATTGATTAGATTAATCATATTAGAAAACTTGTACGGACACAGATTCATAGAGATGTTATATTAATGATATATTCCAAAGATATCAGTAGATTTTGGCATAAGCAATGCCTACCAATAAAACAGAACCAATGTGTTCTTTTTATTCAAAGATAACTCACTAATAAACCAAATATATATATATATATACATATATATGTTCATCTTATTTTATTCATATTCATACTTTCTATAAAATTGTTCTATATAATATAGAGTTATAAATTTGGCATACAAAAGATTTGTCAAAAAGCTGTAATAACTAAACTAACAGAAGTATATGATCACAATGATACATCCTTCTATCCTGGTATATCTCTCCTGGTATAATACCCAAAACATCCTTCTATCACAAAATCTATAGGAAGTGTGTCATTAGTAAATCCACTTTAGTTTTTCTTTTTCCATTTCGAAACACCCAGTGCACTTCGAAAAGTATATTTAGCAGAAATGGCTAATAAAACTATCTTCGTCATCAGAATATCCTCTACTGACTGCCGAAATCGAGCCAAGATCTTTATCAACTAATATGAGTTTATCCTCGTTTTCAAGATAGCTCTCAATGTGCACATTCATCTACTGGATGACTATAAATAAATCTTGAGGATTAAAGCATTCACATTCACAGTATTAAAATCTATGCATTCACACCCACTTGATTTAATTTAGTATTAAAATCAACTAAATATATACATTGAACAAACTTATGAACTATTAATTCCAAGTTCATGTACATTCATTTTTTAATAGTAATAATTATTATTATTAATATTATTTTTTATAACATTAATTTACTACTATAGAGTTATTTTAGTCTTAACAAAAAAGTTAAAAAATTTAAATCATCTCATACTTTTAGAATAGTTAAGGTTAAGATAAGATTAAGATATATATATATATATAGATATATTGTGCTATAATTGTCCTTCGCTATGGACACGCCAGTTGCCAATCTTGACTGACGTGATAACTGGAATTTTGCCAAGTAATATACTCCAAGGCATTATTAGAAAACAAGGAATATTTAGTCGTGGTCAGTGGTTGTTAGTGTCACACCATCAAGTGGGTAATTTGGAAAAAAAAAAAACATCATTTTACGAAATGAATTTTAGATTGATACGTCCCAAAAAAAGGAAAATAAAACAATAGTGTGGGCATATGTAGTTTTGTATTTGATATTATAAACATAAATTGAAAATATTAGCTAATCATTTTCTTGCATGAAAGCAGTTATTAGTTTATATGTTATGGATGTATATATATAAAAAGGATATGCAATAAAACTTATACATGATTGCACAAATAATAATCTGCTAGAAATAATTACTAGAATAAATAATAATTGTGAAAACTTGTGGTCGAAAATAAAATCATGTAGTTAAATTTAGTGAGAATAAGATGTATTCTTTATTTGATTTGAAAATGATTCATAGACAAATAGTTTTGTTATTTGTTGTGTACAATTATTTTATCTTAAAATCTCACAATAAATTATATAATATTTCCCCAACACACACACATATAGACACACATATAGACACACACATAGACATATATAATATGTATATAATATACACACAAAATTATATAATATTTTATATATATAAATAACCCAAAAAAAAAAACACTGTTCATCGTCTTTACTTTGAAGACAATGAACCAGTGAACCAAATATCCCCTGCGTCCCCCCCCCCGCAGACACATAATCACACATACATATAAAGACACACAAATACACATAGACACACACAAAATCACACGCAGGGGGGTGTTTGCGGGGTGGCGACGCGAGGTGGTCGGAGAAGGTGACGGCGCGAGATAGTCATGAGTATTGCAGAACACGATTGGAAAAAAAAAATTCCTTATTTATATATATATACATATAATGACTTATAAAAGAAAAAGTATTCGCCTTTAACTAACGGCGCACGTGCAAGGCACATGCCTGCTGACTTTAAAAATAGACGGAAATGGATAGGTGGGACCAAATGTGAAATTTTTTGAAAGATATGGGACGCAATATGATATTTCAGTAATGAGTGGGACCAAAATTGAATTCGGGAAGTTATGGGACGTGAAGTGCAATTTTCCCTAATATTTTCAATATTAACCACCACTTCTCCTAAATGTATTTCTTTTTTCCTTTTTTTACTTCTTTCTCGATGAGGCAGAAAATGATATAAATACTTGTACTCTCAGTATGATTACATTCCATAAAAGAGTCAAAGAGATATACATGTTTGCATCGAAGAAGACAAAAGGGAAATACAAAAAGAAATACAAATGGCCAAATTTAATAACTACAAAGTACTAGGATCGGAATAGAGAATACCCTTCAATACTAGAAATATTAAAGAGCACAAATACTAAACTCCTTCAGCAGTTTTAGGTCTTGAATATCACAAACCCAGATCCCTCTAACTTGCTTCTCCAAGAGCTCATATAAAGTGTTATTTTCTTCTTTCAGGTCCTCGTACTTTAAAAACAATATTTTTTTTAGAATTATTCAAATGAGAATTCCAGTATCCCAACATATGGTCCCAAAAGTGAGATTGTATTTGATTTTATTTTGGGAGTTGATTTTTTGGAGTTTTTTTTTTGTGAGATAGTGTTTGATTTTGTTTCGAGAGCGAACAAAAATTAATGTATCAACCAAATCATGAAACTTTTATCTATTAATAACTAATTAATAATTAAAAGTTAAGAGAGGGGAGAGACAAAAGTAGGGAACAATACATGAGTTGTAGATTAAATAATCATTGTGTTTTTTTTTTACCAAAAAAGTAACATGTTTTTGGCCCAAAATTGTGTTAACCAAACACAATTGGGCCAAAATTTTGAACCAAATTGGGTTTGGAAACATATCCAAAGATAGCCAAAATATCCCCTTGCAAAACATGTCAAAGGCCACGTCTATGGCTATTGGCGTCACATCTTTTTCCACCTTGTTTTCAAGCAACAACTACCACAAAGAAATGAACTGATCCTAAGGGCTTTTACAGATGTAGATAATTTTACACTCAGATACACGAATGGAATCAAGAAGGATATTGAAAGATATGTGGGTTGAGAAAATTCTTAGATTTGGAATGCATTCAAGGTCAGGATTTTCTTGCTTCAGATAAACTTGGTGTCAAATATGGACCATTAATCTGTATCAGGGGGAAAAATACAAAACTAATCGTTACCAATTTGTTTAATAAAAAGTGTAAAAGAGTGTGTGTGTGTGTGTGTGTGTGTGTGTGTGTGTATAATTCTGAAAGATTATATTTGAACCATCAATCTTCATCAAGCAAGATTCAATAGCTTTTAGAAACAGGGGAGATGATCACTACATAAATGAACAATAACTTCATGTTTGACAAGCTTTCTTCCAAAATTACCAGGAGAGAGAGAGAGAGTTAACTCCAATCTAGCATTCACTGTGTTGAACCATTCATTTAACAGCTAAAATTTCAAAATTAGAAGACCCTCAAAGAACAATTTGATTTAATCCATCAACACACATTTATGGTCTCCCTAAGAAAAATTCCTGGATTAAAATATTAGCAGTAATTTCTGTAAAAAAAAAATATCATGTTTAAAAAGCTCCTATTACACCACCAAATCCATCTTCACGGTAATAGGGTTTCCATTCAACCTGTTATAAGATCAAGCGTCCATACTAAAAGCTCTTACACCTCTACACATACAAAGTTTAAAATTCAAAGATAAAGGTAAACACACCTTTGTTTTACAGAGGCAATCGTGATGTGGCATGTGTGTTGCTCATATACCAAATGTCTTCACAGCCCGTGCAAGGATATCATCCATACTAAACCCTATACTCCCCCCACCCCACCCCCCAAAAAAAAGTTATCCTGACTTTGCATTTGTTGGCTCCTTGAGATATGTCATTCATTTTTCAGATCTTGTTGCTCTGGAAGAATTTGCATACTTGATCAAGTGAAATATTATGTAATCAAATAGGTAAATATTTAGTTGTCATACTGTGAAGGGTAATGTTGCGACATGATCAAACATGTTTCTAACTATTCAACTCCATCAGTACATGTATAAGGAACTAGTTCGGGAAAAGGTAGTTAACATTTAACAAAAAAATTAACTAAAAGTTCTCCTATGCTTCCTTCTCAAACCAAAATGGTTCAGTAGTGAGAATATTTGACATATAACATAAAAAAGGGACTAAAAGACCATCAATGAAGCTTCCATATGCTAACGAACTAAAAACAGAGTAAAACAGGCATGAGACACATCTAACTAAACGTACCATCTACTGCTGAATATTAAGCAAGGTCTTTGCTTCAGTTAGCTCCTCCAGCAACTCACTGCTTGTATATTTGTTCAACATTTCTTGCTTCTTCTTCTCCAGTACCCTCCTCTTTATCTCCTCCTCGTCCGGAAGTGGCACATGCGCAACAAATTCTTTTTCCTTCTCTGTCACCTCTTTCTCCCTCTCTATTCTCCTCTCTTCCTCCACTACATCCTCTTCCTCCTCAAATAAAATCTTCGATACAGCACCTACCTCTGCCACCGCACCACTCTTCACGGCCCTCCTAGCTTCCGCCTTTATCTTCTCCATCTCCATCCACTCTTCCACAACTGCAGCCCTCATCTTCGTCTCCGCGGGGCCTTCTAATTTCTCTAATATTCCATCCTCGTCGTCCCTATAACCATAATAACTTGCATCTATTCTTTTGTATATATCATACCTACAAAAGAATTTGCGAAAACGACATTAGCACAATCCCATACACAAAGACATTGAAATAACAGAGAAATTCATAAGTACCTCGTACCAATTCATCATGCATTTCTATAGTCCTATTTTCATGTCCAGTAGATACAACTTATAATAACTAAATCATCAATTGAACAAGATAATAGTTCAAATAGAACGGCCTCAGTATTGACTCCAAAACAAGTACTTTCATCATTAAGAATGTAACATGCCCAAAAAGATATTCACATCACAAAAATCTCCCAGAGTTTCACTACACACAACAAACTATTGACACTGTTACTCGTATTAAAACCACTATATTTCCCGAACACACAAGACTTTAATCACTCATAAACAAATAAATAACCTATTGCCCTACAAAACAAACAGACATACTTATTTCCCACCAAGCAAATTCATTATCAACCCAAATACACAAACACATAACCAAAACTACCTCGTGCGCCTCTTCCGCAGCTCGGGAGGCTTTTCAAACAACTCCTTGACACCAGGCAGCTTTTTCGCCGCGCCAAAGTACCTATACCCCGGTCCTCTTCCCCCAGGATTAGGCACATCCACAATGTTACCATCCAAATCAGTCATCTTCGCCGAATGCCTCGTATAATTCGGTCCACCAAGCTCGATAATACGCCGTTCCCAATGCGTCTTCTCTCGAATCAACTTATTGATCTCGTCGTTCAAATCCCTAAGGCGATGCTCCCCGAGACCTTCGTTCTGGATTTCCGCCACTTTACGCCCGATTTCACGCATAATTTGCTGACGCCACTTGTCCGCCTCCGCCAAATCGCGGCACTCCGACGCTAGGTATGGGCGGCGCTCTTTCGGTTTCTTCTTCTCTTCCGCTTTCATGGTGATGAATCGATTCAGCATCGACTGCGCTTTCTCCTCATTACGAGCCATGGTGCGAGAATTGGAGCAGAATTGGGGATTTTTGGTGGGAGAATAAAACCTAGACTCTGATTAGGGTTTGGAGTTTGGGGGATTAATGAAAACGAAGTGCTGTGTGCGTGTATACATATATTAGAAAATTGAAAGCGGGAGTGGAGAAGCATCTCTGACGACGTCGTTTATTTTCTTGTGTGTGTGGGTTGGGGGCGTGGGTGGTTTATTAGAATAATATAAAAAAAATCTCAAAATAATATGATTTAAAAATTATTATATTTTTAATATAAAACGGCATACAGTATGTCGTCTTTAAATTAGAAGACGACATACTGCATGTCGTCTTCATAATTTTATTTTATTTTAATTTTTGAAAATTGCAGACGACATTTGGCATGTCGTCTTCAATTTTCATTTTTTTTATTTTCAAAAATTAATTAAATTGAGTTGTCAGCGGAACTAATTAAATTTCACATATCCGAAAAAATAGATTTTAAAAATATAATTATTTGATTTCGGCTTAATCTTATATCAATCTGTATATATCAGGTCACAATGAATTTTTAAAAATAAAAACGCCTGGACCCAACCATGTATAACCCTAAAATACATTGACAAACATATACCTTTGGAAAATTGAATGCTACTAAATGTAGCTATGCAATGTATTTATTTATAAACTATGGTCTAGTTACTTCAACAAATAACAAGATACCACATCCCATTGAGATTGATAATAGTTCACATAAGATGAAGGAAAAAGTGGTTCGGTAGACGATAAAGATTCAAATCCTACTAGTGGCACCACCATGGAGAGGATTTCTCTTTGCGCGATCCGACCCGAGGCATGAGACACATCTAACTAAGTTCATATCATCAAATGCAGCAGCACGAACCCAGAAATTTCCTCTGCTTTAAGACTTTTCGTTCCCGAGGCGGGGAGTCCAAGACCAACTTGGGACAATTATAAGTAGTGATGTTTTCTTCAGACACGTACAAGCCATTTCCAAGACTAACCAATCGAGGTAACCAACGAAGTTCAAGTTTTCTTAATCGAGGAAGAGTAATAGCATTATTATCGAGTCTTTGATTATCTATTCCAAAGATTCACAATCGTCAACAACAAATTCCTCCAAATTGGAAAGATATCGAAGCATGGATTTCCAAAAAATAAACTCTAACTTATGGCAAATGATGATGTCAAAATTCGTCAGATGATATTTGTCACGTGATTGACCACGTGGGGTGAAGGAACCGATCCAACACACGACAAACTAGGTGGGGGTTGGTGGATTTATAGATTGCACTCGACTATGGCGAGCTGCCTACGTACCCAGATAACTGGGAACAAGTCTATTCGTAGTTCGATGATGGGGTTACTATCAATAGTCAGTGATTTTTTATTGGGGGAGTAGGTAATATTCTATGATAGTCAGCTGTTTTCTCTCTAGCACTCTTTTTGGTTGGGAGAGCAGATAATGAGCCTTTTCCATTCCCTTTGAGGTATTTATAGGGAGTTGGAAATGGGCTATAGACCGTGGACTTTACTTTGTCAATAGCCCAATAGACCTATTATTATTACTTTTAAGCTAATAAACAGCTTTAGTATTCGTAATGGGTCGTCAGCGCTTTTTGTGCTTGACTAGTATATTAAAAGCAGACTTTGATCCGCGGGAGACGCCCCGACCCGAGCCGGTGACGCGCTAAATTACCATAATGCCCTTAGACATTTTTGGCCCAGCAAATATTCATTGTTAGATACTTAAGTGAATGAAAACTCCCACAAGGCACAGGTAACTTGCAAATTTGCTTCAGTTCCGGCAAATAACTGATTAATAAAAATATTCTAAACAAGGAAATGCAGCTTCACTTATTTTATCCTCATCTACAATCACCTCAACAAATCCCGAATTCTGACAAGCTTCGGGTTTCATTGTGATGTTCCAAGTAAAACGCTTCGGCATTCCTAAGTGTTGTTTTCATCTCTTCGGGTACTCTTATCGCGATTTATAAATCTCAAGGACTGGTCGTGTTGATTGTACTTTGATCTCACTCCCTCTGGTACTCGGATGTATGATTCGCTTAACATCATGGCCGACAATAAATCTAAACTTCCTCAAAATATGCTCGTTCCAGGAAGGGCTCGTTCGAATAAAACATTGAAAACTTTCTACTTCTGGAAAGTAAAACTCAAGATAACTCAGCATCTTCAACGTGGCAACATCTTTCGTTACTTCTTCAACAATTTCTTTCCATCTTCTATCCTGGGGGTGGATAACAATGCTTAGTCCTTGTAGCTCCTCGAGCTTTGATATAATATCATGAGAAATTAGCTGAGGCGACAAACTGTGATATTCACGTACACTATCGGGTCCATAAAACGATAGCTTGATATGCTTTAAACGAGTGAGATGGCCTATTTCATCAGGAATGTCATCGAGTTCAGTGCTTGAAATATCCAACGTAACACTTCTATACGGTCTACGTTTCCTATTTCAGATGGAACCTTAAGTTTCCTATTTCAGATTAAACCTTAAGGAGACAATCGCAGTTTCTAACATAAGCACTTGGAGATTGGTAAGAGCGAATAGCGAACTAGGCAAAGTCCTGATTTTCATATTAGACAAGTCCAGAAAACCGAGAGCAGGCATATTGGTAAAGGACAACGGAGGAATACCAGTCAAACGCTTGTTTCATTGGAGGAATAAAAACACGAGATTAGGGCAATCTGGTTCCTCGGTAGTTCAAAAGATTTCTCTTGTTTAACCAAATTTATCGCAGAATATCGACACCTTTTATCTTCTACCGATAACTCATCGAATCCACAACCACCTCTATTGAAGATCACATGTTTCAGGAAGTGACACACTACTCAAAACAGTCAGTTTATCATCCAATTCTAGCTTTATATCCTCTCCTTTCGCAATAAACGAATAATCTTCAGTATCCGTAACCAAATCAAGATAACAACAATGCATTGATTGTTCGTTTAAAAATTTAGACATATCACCGGTTACAGAAATTGTAACAAGTTCAGAAGAAGTATTGTCATGAATGGAATCAAAATAATGAGTTGTTGTAATAACGAAGAGAGTTTTGAGTGTTATATATATAAACCAGAGAGCAGAGAAGCATGTTCAACTACGTTGTTATGGAAATATTTACTATTGATTTCCTTTATTATTATGGAAATAAATCAAAATTTTGCTAATAAAATTATCCCTGTACTTTATTGCCTCTCTTTATGCTATTCAGTTATGCAAACTAAGTAATTCTTTGGAAAAAATTACGAAAAAACAAACTCTAACATATGGGTACAATTGTACGAGGAACTTCCTCGAGTTTGGGTAATTATAAGTTCCTCTCTACCGTTATACTACGTCTAACAACTAGGTCTTTCCATCAACTTTTGTATTGAAAAATGCTGACATCACACGGTAAGTTTTTTCAAAATCCAACGTTGCCCTTGGTTTGACTTGGTTTGGATGTTGACTGTTTTTGGGACCAATTTACCCTTCATGTGGGGAGGTAAATGTAGTGAACTGGAAAAGAGGGGGGGGGGGGGGGGGGGGGGGAAGGGGGGAATGTAATATAATGAAAAAAGTTAATTAAATTTGATTAAATACGGTAGAGGGCATCCCGATATCGATACTGGATTGAATACATATTTTTTAAAATTGAAATTGAATATCCATCTATGAGTATAACCAATTAAATTCGATTAAATCACATCTAAACACCAATTTAGATTAAATATTTCAACTAGATACGATAAAATTCAACTCCAATTAAATACGAAATAAAAAAATGAATAATACATTTTTTGAAAATAAATATAAGTATAATACAAAATATATCTTCAATCTGCAATTCAATTAATTAAGGGCAAAATAATCATTTTAACACTTCTGTTAGGCTTTCACGTAACCCCCTCTATATTTTAATGGGGGGTGTTTGTAATAACCCAAACTCGAGGGAGTTCCTTGTACATAGCTCATAAGTTACGATTTTTTTTATTTTTTTTTGTATTTTTCCCTAATTCTTTTAATCACAGTAATTATTTTTCAAAACTTAGCTAGGAAATTTTCAATTAAGACAATAACTCGTGCAACCAAATTAGCTATAACTTAAGAAAGATTTGAAGATGTGACTATGGACATAATATCATATGTATATAAGAGAAAAATACATGCACACCCCCATCACTTTGTGTAAATTTTTTAAAAACTCCCTGTCCTTTTCAAAATCACATAAAGTCCCCCTCATGTTAATATATTTTTTACAATTACAGCCCCTATGTATTTGAAGATTCTTACAATTCCAACCCGTAAACTTTACAAATAGACCCTTTAAGGGGGTCTCATTGAAATTTAGCAAAAGTCAAGGGGTTTTGATAATTAACACTAAAGTGAAGGGGTGTAGATGTACTTCACCCTATGTATAATACATTTCTCATTATAACTCCCGCAAGGAATGGCGGAATATCATGGTATATAAGTTGGAACAAAATCTTCGCTCCCCTCTCTCATCTCTAATATTCAATTCTCAGCTGCAAGTATGAAATCTAAGGTAATAGCTTTCGGACGGAACATTCATTGCTTCAAACTAAGTTACAATATAATCGCAATCACTTATATATAATGTATGCACCGAAAATGCACTACGAAGAACAGTAAAGCTCGAGGAGTTTTGGCATTTGTTCTTTTTGTGTGAATCTCTCTCTCAAGGCATTTTGAATTGATGAATTTGGAACTACAACACAAATTAAAACAGAAACAAGTTATTGAGTTTGTTTGAATGACTTCATGATTTAACGTTGATCTCTCGCCTCCCCGACTCATTCTTGAATCTATCATTTTATTCTTAGATCCACCTCGTTCCCTCAAATCTAAATATGTCCATCCAGACATCACCCATTAATAAGACCACATAGTAAACCAATTCAACGATGATTTTTCGTTATTGGAATAATGCAACTAGAGGAGACAACGATGGTACATTCTCATTTCTTGTCGATGTTTTTAAACCCGGACTATTTTATCATGTATTCATCCGACGACCACACAACTCATAATTCATCCTATCCACGTGGACCTCACTCAAGCCGGGTTGTGAACCGTTGGATGTGACCATCTTTACACCAGTGCCAAACAAAACAACACAGAGAGGGTGCCCTCATGAAATCATCAGTGTTCAAACCTGTAGTTAAAGCATCTATACAGACATGTCGATGATTTAACACTTTAAAAAAATGTCTAAAGCAAAAAACGAGTAACGAAAAGCAAACCTTTTGTCCATCATTTTTCCAGCTCGAAACAAAAATTTATTTACACCTACAGATTGTACCCTTCGTACACATCCCCAAATACCGGGATTTTTCATAAAGCTATCTGAAGCCAATTATGATTCAACCTTAGCTGGCTTCAGTTCAATGGCCACTTCCTCAGAAGTCGATGACTTGTCATCTGAAGATGGACCGGTTTGAATAAGTTTCTTAAATTGCACCAATATCATGGTCATATTATCGCAGCCCTCGCCTCCAGCAGTAGAAGGAGCCAAGCACCTGTCGAGTACTTTTTCACATACCGCAGAGAGCCTACTTTCCTGCACGTGCAAATATAGTACGCTGAAACCAAATAGGATTACAGTTCACAGCCAATTGAACAAAATAAGAAAAAGGAGATTCATTCAATAAAGCAAAAGCCGGTGGACGAAAAGTTCTACCTGTTATGAATTTCAAATATTTCTGTTACTATTTTGAGTTATGCTTCGATCATCATGATCGATGTCAAATTTACCTAATATTAGTTAAGAGTCATTTGAAATCCCCAATTCGTAATCATTATCTCAAATTTTAAACCCTTCAATCCAAATGTAACATTAGATCAGTTGTGCATCAGATAAAGTCAGTAAGTCCTCCTCGATGATTCTCATCATGTTTAGAAGTCCAAATATGCTTCTCAATACATATGTATCACACTATATACACAAATTTACTGTCTCAGAAACATATCAAGCTCCAATTTCAGGAGCTATTAAGGATTCCAAATACATAATAACAGATCCCGAGCACTTATTTGACATATTTTCTCAATCATTATGATGGATTCAAATCCACTCGATACTCGAGCACTTGAAAAACTTAATTCCAATTCCTTCCCTCAAATGTAAAGTCATCAATCCATATGCCAACTTTCGAAGTCAAGCATTCAGAACCAATTCAACATGGATAATACAATCAATAAAGTAATTTGTTTCGCATATCAATTGGCAAAATGTTAATGCATGCAATTTCATGATTTAATTCTCATATTTGGCAACATGAACAAGCAAATGTGGCACAAACGACTTACAGATTTCAGCTGCTCGCGAATAAAATCTACTAGTTGCTGGCTTGACATGCAATCCCTGAGAAACGAAACCACAAGGAAACTTAAATAATCAAAACGATCCACCTTCTACAAACGTATAATATGCATATGCAATTTTAAGGATGAAAATAAATATTAATTTAAGTATAATCTTTTCTGGTACTTTATTGCATACAATATTACAGATAAAACCAAGGTATCTTACTTAAATAAGTTACCCTAAGTGTGTTGGAATGATTCTTAGGGAGTGTGGGATTTCAAATCCCCATGTAATCAGAACCATCTGTGTACGGTGAATTTCACGTGGATCCGGTAACATTAACAGTTGAAATATCCCGCATCATCAATTCATCATCTTAATAATGCCAGTTACATGAGAATGGAGAGAGTCAAGAGACTGACGAGAGATCAAGACTTCAAGGGTAATTCCCGAGACCTAAAATTTCTCTAAACGTAATTACACAAAGGGTGCTCTCTTGAATATAAATTCTATAGATTAAACATAAAACTAAAGTTTGGATTGCATACCAAATGCCATCACAGGCAAGCACGATGAATTCATCATCATCGCAAAGTTCGACCTGGTTTAGAAATTGAACAAATTAGCCACATCATAAGATGATAAACTTATTAAACTTTGACCTAGTGCCCAAATACTCCCCAGCCACATTAAGTTGTAGTTCGACATTAAGTTGTAGTTCGATAATTCAAATTTTTATTTTAAAAAAAAAAACAAATAAGATTGGAAAAATAAACAATTTAGAGTAGTTCATTCCAAATTCCCCCCAATTTCATTTTACCAAATAATGTTTCGATATTTATCCTTTACTAGTCCATGTCAAGGTAAGAACATGATGAGGTCAACCAAGGTTAATGTTGCCAGCCAAAACAACGAAACATATTGAAATATTATGACGATCTCCAAAAAATTACTAAGTAATATTAGAAAGTAAAGAAGATGCGCACAATGTTAATATCTGGACTGGCAGTAACAACTTGTTTTTCGGCCGGCAAAAACTTGTTCTGCTTGAATTCCATATCACCTGCAACACAGTAAAAGTGGTCAGCCATAAGAAGTCTCATAAATTTCTACCGAGTGATTGGAGCCATCAAAATCACTTTTGAACTTCTACCGAGATACGCAAGGCATTTGGCAAACAAAATCAGAACCACTCTTGGTCAATCATGATGTCTTTAGAGGCATTTTCACAAACCCAAACTAGAATAACTTTTCAGCTGTTGAAACGCAATAATCAGCACTTCATAGAAACCAAACTCAGGCTAAGTATGCTTAAATTTTTTGCAAGCACCCCCTCATGGGATTATTCAAATAATATCAAGCTAACCCGTTCCTCAGGTTTCCATTATATAGCCATTTTGCTCATTGAGTTATTTTACAAGTTCCGAGTTCAGCCTTATGGTTAGCATCAAATCATAAGCCAACTTACAACTACTTCCATAATAGAAATTACGATAACAGTCAAAAAGCACTTCACCTATAGCTCTTGCCAGATTCAAACTGCCATTGACACGACCCGCATGGATAAAACCACCAGCTTTCAAAATCCTGTCTCTCTCAACCTCGAGATCAGGTTTGTGGTCTCTAGAAAGGTTGTATGCCTGAATAAGAAAGAAATTCATAACATCACCAATCATTTTTGTCAAGATCTTACTGGGAAAAAACAGTTCTTCGTTAGTTTGCACAGGTGAATCTTAGGGAATCCCAAACTCCAAGTCCTGGCTTATCACAACCACCCGTTTATTGGACCCCACGTGAATCCCATCATGTGGATGGTTGCGATTGCCTCGAGACTCGAATCCCATGAGCCTTTACAAATGACTCAATATTGCCCAGCTAAAATTGTTGAATATCATGATAATTAGGATAATGTTTACTGTTACCTGACCATTCCTAGAAATTACACAGCGGGAATCACCAGCGTTTGCCACAACAAGTTGGTTCTCCCTAATGATTGCCACACAAGCTGTACTACCAGAAGTGGGTCCAGAGAAATCAGAGTGTGGTCCCTGCACCAAGCAATATAAAGTCAAAATTTTAAACTTAATGAGAATAATGGCACATCTCCACCAAATACGAAAGAAAAATATGCAAATGGCATGTTCAATTCTTACAAACAAATAGCTAAAGAAAAAGTTTTTGCCATTGAAAAAATAAGGTGATCTTTATTGAGAGAATATTCCGAACATATGAAAGAAATAAACAAAGAACTTATTTCCAAATACTGCATAGCTACACCTACTTATGATCACATTCAATAACAAGGACAATGGTTAAACGGTCTTTGATTTCTTATTGTTAGACCAAAACTGGGGTGCAGTACAAGAAAGAAGGGTGCATATAAGAAAATTAAGACATTTGCCTACCAAAAAATGTTCCAGTGCCCTAAGGGAAAAATAGAGATTAAACTGTATTCTTACACAACTAGCTTTAAACAAGGGATATCCCTCATGAATAGGCAGATTCATGAATAGGCAAATTAAACAAGCTCAAGATTCAAAATAAAATCGAAAATTAAATGTAAGAAAACAAAATAAAACTTACTAAAGAGAACCATTGTAACAGATGTTGCCTAAATCTTGTTACTCAGGGCCACATAGCAAAGAAAAGGCTATTATCTCCTCATAAAAAATATTCTGGGAAAAAGTTATCTACAACAGCTCTTTCTCATTGTAGCAAGAAAGATTCGTCAAATTAGCAACACGAGACTTTAACCATGGCCAATACTCCAAATATAAAACCTACATCCTTCTCGGGATATCCACAAACAATGTCCAACTTCCTAAAACGGCAATTTTCTTTCTGAAAGTACATGCTCATTCAAAATAATGATGTGAAATTTCCTACTGATCGTTACTTTAGAGGCAAAAGAGTAAATATAACTAAACTTTCACTTTTTCAACTCTTGAGTAATACTCAGTGCCCATTCAAATGGGATGCTCAAATTGGGCAGAGGATCATGCAAGCAAAAATGCAATGGAAATGTCATAATCATTATTCCAAGGTTGATTTGCTGCTTAGGTATCATATTAATCAAATAAAACACCTCCTCAAATGCCCAATCATCAACTTGGTCACTTTTGTCGCCACTCCGTGGAGACCATATCAAACCCTCTATCATGCCAGTAAACTTGTTAATTTTATCTCCCAGAACAGCCAACTCCCTCCAGCCTCTCTGTCCACGCATCATCTCATCCATCCTGCATTAACAACAGAATATTTTTTAAGGTGTGTTCGCAATTATTCAGCAACTTTTCTGCACCTAATTGATTGCATAACAAGTTTTGACTCCTCGGTGAGCCACAGGCATCCTCAGGGCCAGTAAATGCTTTTAAACTAAGTATCTTCCTATGAAATACACAAAAAATATAAGAACTCTTCTTGCTTGTCCTCGTAAGATACTCAAAAACTAGTCCTAGGTTATATTACCAATGACCACATTCAATGTTAACTATTTCATTCTTAGATGTCCCCAAAATAATGTCTCGTTTCCTAACTGGAAATTTTCTCTGAAATGTACATTTAACTTGACGTAATGATATTAGAAACTAACTCTCAACCATCAATTTTAAGGTGAAAAATGAAAAAGCACAAAAATGAAAATCTCTTTTCTGCTGTCAGAAACTCCTTGTCAATTGGAACATGGGACGTTGCTGAACAGCATATAGTTTAACTTGATTTTAGCTATTTTTGGAGATCCCCATCTTAAATAGTTTTTTGAATACTTCTGGGGATGGTGTGAATGGTTAAGTTCTTTAGGGCAATTTCTAACCAAAAAAAGTAAAAGATTGCATAGGGAAAACCTTCATATAACGATAAAATCCAACAAATGAACAAAAATTGTAAATGAGAGACACGCTTATCTCTATAATTTACCCTTTGTAAGCCAAGAAGCCTTAACCAGTGCATAGAAGAACGAACAGTGAAGAATTTATTCAAATAATTATACTTTTGAAAATGACCTGAAAAAAGCCTTTTGAACTGAAGTCCCTATATCACCAGACAAATATGCTTCATTCTTGAGCACTTGTTGATGAAGGAACTTGGCGCAGAATTTCGCAACAACCTTACCTGCAGTATCAAAGCTTTGATAAAAGAACGCATAGTTTTATAGTCATGTTGCATACTAAGGGCTGTGAGGAGAATGTTATCTGCCTTTTCCAAAGTGATAATTATTACATGCATCATCATATTGGAGTTTGTGTGAAACATCCTTTGTTTTGAAATATCCAAAACTCTTGGAAGGAAATGAACATACCACATGCCAACCAATTGGACCAACAAATAATTTAAAACAACAAAAGGAGAGAAAACACGATAAATGAACAAAAGAACTTGTTCATGAAAGTCCACCTACACCAGCCAAAAGCTTCGAAATGATCAAACATGAAATAAATTTGAAGTTTCAGTCTAAGAACCCTTATTTGAGGTGTCCCACCTTGTACATACAAAATCATCTTTTTTCATAGCAAAACTAATTACTGCAAGCTTCGAGAAACAATCTCCCTTCTTTACTTGGATTCAATAACTAAGATAGCCAATCAAAGTCCAAGACCATCGCAACCTTCTTATATAAATGTAAAAAAAACAGAATATTAAATAGCATTGACAGATGCTTCACTCATTATATTCCTTCAGGTGTCTTTATATTTATCACAATGTAACAAGCAAGTGAGAAATCCACCCGAAAACCTACTAATATCAATCTTCCATATCTCTAGGGAAAAAAACAAAGATCACTTTAAACTATTGGCATTTTTAATACAGATATCAAATAAAAGAGGTTTAGACAACAGGAAGAAGGGAGACAGTATATTATATGAAAAAGCTCAGCATCCAGTCATGACATTCCCCAGAAAAGATATTCCTTGCTTATCAGTTATGAAGTAAACTTCAGATAGAAAGTGCAGGCTTCTATACTAAATGGATAATTAAAAACAGGAACGCACTTCATTGTTATTATCTCAAGCGCCCGCAAAAAGTTGTCTTTTTTACAAAATGGATTAGTCTAATGCATATAATTTACAAAAAGAGCCAACAATTATTTTTGTTGGCATAATTTAGTATCTCACTGATTAAGCCAACAGAAATCAACGAGTTGAACAATCCATGTAAACCAAAAATTTACTCGAAATCCAATTACTACCACCAAACCAGAACTTCCAACAGAAATATTAACCCCCATCAAGAGTGAGAGGATTAGCATGACAAGGTCCTGAAGTCGAGATATAAATAATAATTCTCAGCAAATATAGTTTTTTTATAATTGTTTCTCCAAAAAAGTTGAGCATAAGAAAAGAGACATGCTATTTTATGAACCCATTGTTCCCTTCTGAATGAAATAAATATAATGATTAGATACTATATAAGAACTCAATAAATAGTATTGAGGATAAGAACCCAAAACATGAAACATAAACTAGTCTTTTTGCAGGATTGTGTCATTGGACTCACAACTAGATGCAATATAGATTTATTGTAAGATGATTGTTAGCAGTTGAATCAAATGAGCATACCTCCATGACCATCATAAACACCAAAGAATGATGTGGAAGTATCCAAATCCAGTAGTGCAGCATGCTACATGAGCAATAACAAGATCATATTTAGTGAGTTCATGCCTGATTTTAGTAAAACATTACATATACATTTACAAGGAAAAAACTCAAATATTCATCAAAATAGTAATCGTCTTTACCAACTATAAATCACAGAAAAGTATGTTGACAACAAAAATAATCAGAAAGAAACTTTGCAATGATTAACAGTAACATCTCAACATGCATATCAGCGCTCATAACACAATAACAAAGTTCTGCATGCATTTTCTTCCATTTCTCTAATAATTTTATGATTTCATAAGATTTTCCAAAATGTTATAAGTACAATCCAGTTTCACTACTGCTTCTCCTCAGTTCTCTTCTTCTGCCACCTCAACTCCCCATCTTTCTTTGGAAACACCAAGAATCCATAGGTTTTTCTTCGATTTATCATTCTTTTATAAAAGGGGTTTTATGCTACCCTGTTCACATTTTTCTGATGAATTTTTTTGCTTATCTATGCTGACGACAATATTGAATCAACTGGAAATTTATTATCCATTTGGCAATACTAAAGAGTTTTTATAAGAAACGATCCTGTATGACAGTAATACCAATTTTAACTTCCCAGCTCAATTTAAGTTCACATGGACATATGAGATTGGACTAGATAAGCTGATATCACCCAGCAACCTCCTAAATGAAAGATTCCAATTCTTGTACAGAAATGTTTCTTTTTGCTTAAGAAAAGCTGAATACAACAATATACAAAAAGAGATCAGTAACTTTATTTGTCAACTAAAGTAGAGTAGAACGTATTACAAGTTGCCCGCCTACAAGGGATTCTTATAATGGAATTTCCCAACTCAATTCAAGTTCACAAGAACACGTATTCCAATAAACAGAAATCTAATGACCACAGACACCATAATTTCTTCTTTCTTTTTGTCACTGATACTATCTGGACTAAGTCATGCTTGCATACACGATAAGCAAATAATAATCGATTATCAAGTCTTGAGGAGATCAGAAATTGATCGATTACTTACAGCATCTTCCATAGTAGCACGCCATCCTTGCATAGACGACAGGCCAAACCTAAGCCTATCGTTCTCGCCATCATCAGAGAATTTCTCTGTTTTAGGAGTACTGAGGTATATACCCATCTCTAACTGGCATTAACACAAACAGTTTGTGTCACCAAAAACCATCCAAGTAAAAACTTCCAACAAGAATATTTAATAAACTCCAACGAGCAAGCGATATTTTATTCATCCAATCAAACAACTCTTACAATAACAGTAGCAGCCAATCCAGTTCAATACCACAAACAAAAGTCATTGTAATCAGATTGTTTATAATATTTATCGTCGTATTCAAGCTCGAAAAGTCATCAAAAGCAGCTAGTAATACTGATATCCATCTCAGACAAGTCAAATTATAGAAACTACATACATAACCCAATTCACAAATTAAGTTCACTCAGTTCTACATTCAATATAATCAACTTTCTACCAACCTCAGCATATGCATATTGAATTAGTAGCTCAAATGCTACAATATCAACATTTACTAAAATTAAATTAAAAATAGTCTAATTACAATAAATCAAGCTACAGATAATAACAAGAATAAAAATCTGAACAAATCATGAAACACACAACCAAATTCAAGAAAACAAATCAAGAAACAAGCAATATTCTTATATCGGTTCACAATAAAATAATGCAACAAATTTTCAAGAATAAATAAAAAAAGGGTTCGTTGAGATGCTTAATTACATGCCCAGTTGAGCAAAACCCAATAAATTTATGAATCTTGAATCAGAAAAGGGGCTCAAAATCTTGATGATATCGATATCAAGAAGAAGCCCACAGAATTGTGATGAGAGAGAGAGAGATGGAGAGAGATAAAATGATATGTAAAAGTACGAGACTTTTCGATGAAAAATCTTTAGTGGGAGTCTGATAAAAGATTCTGTGGATTACTAATATCTTCTTGTAATTTATAATTTGTTGCTGATTTTGGTAAAAGAAACTATTTTAATTTACCTACCTTACCTTAATTTAACTTCAAGAAGACAAAGAACTACAAACTTATCAAGAGTAGATATTAATTTTACTTTCTTAAAGAAGACGGGAAAATCTATGCTAAATCGAGTGTAATAGTTTTAGCATCTATATATCTCATATGTGTATTATGTGTGGTCTTCACATACACTTATACGAGAAAAGTAGATACAGAATTTACACTCGAACCATTAGACTCGATCTGACATAGAATTACCTGAAGAAGATTGTGATGCAGTAATTAGCAAGTACGGTAGGAGTCCGATTTGTTTCATTAAACATTATGAATATATTAAATTATATACAATTTACTGTTCTTGTTGATTTTATTTTTAAAATATACTAAATTATGAACTTATTGTTCTAATCATAAAATTAAAAAAAAAAACATTGATAGGGTTTAAGAAAAATTATGATTTCAATGAATGGATTCTAGACATTTTAATAATACTATTGTTTAATAAAGAATCAAAACTTTTAGGGACTGGAAAAAAGAAGAAGCAATTCATACAAGAGTAAGCTCAAAGGTTAATTATAGGCCACACGAGTAGAATCGAGTCGAGTTGAGTTAAATAAGTTGTTGTTCAAATTTGTTTGACTTATTATCGAGCTAATTCAGAACTTATGTTTGAGATCGGATAGATTGTTACTCGAAGCAAACTTTTACGCGCTTTAATCGAGGCGAATACTAGTTGAGCTCGAGTACCTTGAGTTTTTTGCACATCTTTTATCATATTTTTATTGATCAAGTTCAGCTCAAGCTGAATTTCAAACTTATCGAACACACAAAAAATTGTTCCAATTTAATTTAATATATTAATGAACCAAACTCAAACAAACTTTTACCAAATGATCTTGAGTCGAGTATCGAATAGTTTAGTTTGTTCCTTCAACATTTTACACGAGCTCATGTTACTATTACATGTATGTCCTTTTTACTTTTGGAATTACATCCATTTCTTTTGTAATTTAAAATCTCTCAATAATAGTCTCGTACTCAATGGAATTTGTTTTCCTCGTTATTAATTTTGTTTCTTTGTAAAGACAATTAGATGGTATCATTCTAACTACTTGATTGTATTGTTTATTTTAGTATGTTTTTCAAAAAAATAAGATGGATAGATCCATGCAATCGATCACGATAACATGAGATGTCAGCGTAATTAATTCAAAACTTTGTACATTCTCATAATGTAAGGGGAAAATCAGTTCATCAAAGATAAATCTCTTATATATTCTAAGGCCACACAAGTATATGGAACAAATATGGAAAGCACTAATAAGAAGGAAAAAATGAGAACAAACTAAGATAAGATAGGGTTGGTAGAATATTTGATAATAATCTTCTTTAATTAACATCTTCATGAAACTATATTATTTTACCATACTTTTATATATATATATATATAATATATAATGTATATATGATTGAATGATGAATGTAGGGTCACATTTGGTGCCAACCAAATTGCTGTCATCCTATGTTGACTAAGACACGTAAACAGCTAAAGTAGTCTCAAATGGGTGATACTTAGTGAGATTGGGAGTTAGACTTTCGGTCAATTTCAGCCACACAAAATGTTAAAATATGTGTGGGGTTTATCAAAATATATATGTATTTTATTGTGTATTAACAATTTATGTGACCAAAATTGATTGAACTCCCGATCTCACTAAGTATCACCGGTCTCAAATTACATCTTATCCTACTGGAGGCCAAAACATAAAAGATCCTAATAATAAATAAAAATCAATTGCTAGTCACAAAGAAATGAAAGAGAAATCGAAAAGGAGAAGAAAAGTAATTAATGTGTGGCAGTATGTCATTTGAAAATGAGATTTGTATATGATTGAAATGACAGAATTATTTTTTGTCGCAGCATGTGATTGGAAGGTGATATATATATATATATATATATATATATATATATATGCGGGTGTGATGAGTAGGATTCAAAGTTTAGGGTAATTTGGTAAATCAAACCACCAAGTTAAATTATCTCAAGGGATAATTAGATTAAGTATCCTGAAGTGTTGATTAATTACAAAAAATACAATATAATTTAATAAATTACATTTAACACCATAAAGTTTCATTCCATCCAACATTCATCACCTTCCTATTAGGTTTTTGTGCGGCGCCGTTAAAAATTTTGTGAACTGCCGAAAATACACCAATTTTGGCGTGAAATTTTGAATCTGGAAATCATATCTTCTCAGATAATTATATCATTTTGATGTCATTTGTAATGTTTTGTAAAGTATATGTGTGTAAATACAAGTTTTGTTAATTTTTTTAATTTGCAAAATGAATTTAAATGAGACCAAAGAGGTTATTTGTAATGTTTTGTAAAGTATAGGTGTGTATTTATGTTTTTAAATTTTTTAATTTACAAAATAAAATTAAATGAGGTCATGGTGGTTTGACTGTAGCAAGTGTCAACCTTAGTTTTTGTCAAAAGTTGCAGCCAAAAGTTTATAAACATTTTCGATCCTAGGTCGGGCCAAATGCGGGCAGGTCCCGGGTAGGCTCAAGCCCCGCCTAGACCCACTATTTTGGGTCTGTCTCAATTCATGGTCCGGGCCAATTAGTATAAGGGGCACAAAGGCCATTCGCATTTGAGACTTTTTTAAAAAAAAATCTTTTTGGTGTCTTTTTTCTCTTTTTTTAAAATCATGTTGTTAGGGGAATTTCAGTCAATTTACGTTTTCTGTTCAATTCTACATCATTAAATGAAACTACATGGTGCGTAGGTGTAATTTATCAAATTATAGAATATTTTTTATAATTAGACAATAGTACCCAATATAATTATTCCATTATCTACAACATTCACTAAAACATTGATTAAGAGCATAAGCCGAAAGAAATAATTTTATTACCCCAATGCCCTCAAGAGGGACAAAAGTCACAAACACACTCCAAGATTATAATACCTAAAACGGTCAATTCGTCTGATTCTAACCTCATGAATTTTGAGCTATTGTATATACATAAATATATTTATGACAAGTCCATACGATCGTATCTCGCTGTAACTGGAGAGATTAATCTCAAGTTTTTGATCCCGAAATACATAGAAAACCAACAAAAATAAAATAAAAAATCATCTATAACCCTTATCTAAATAATAAATAATGTATTTGATTTAAGGTGAAACTGAAATCTACATTCTCTAATTGGGCGTATTTTTTATAAATTGTCTTTTCATTCTTCCAATTTGTTTTATATATATATATATATATATATATATATATATATATAATTTCTTCTTATTTGTTTGGGTCCAACTCAATTGGGCCTTATTTATAACATATGAACCCTGGTAAAGCCCAATTGGGTTGGAAAATGAAAAAAGGACCAACGGACACATGGTTACTAAAGTCACAAACCAATCTTGGGAAATAAAGAAATTGCATCAAAATAAAATTTGCTCTGAAAACTTATTTCAGTTTATTTTTTATAAAAAATAATAATTCAAGCTTGGTATGATCGAATCCAAATATAATTCAATGGTCTTGTAATGAATGACATGAAATATAATTTACTCATTTTTTAATTTATTTTTGCGTTCGATCAAACAAATCTAAACTAGAATATTCTCAATTTTATTATATTTTTTGTCGCAGTTACAAATATATTAATGACCATGCTAATAACTTCATAAACGATATATATGTATAACAACTCTGACGCTTTAGCTTACAATCTTACAGTGCTTTTGGTACGCATATTGGTTATTCTAAAAAAGTTCAATCCATGGGAAAGGGATTCCAAATGGAATGGTCTTTCCCATTCTACTGTTTGGCTACATACATGGACTGAAATTGTGTTGTAGTAATTTATCTCTTTCCTTTGTTTGGTTAATTGGTTCACTTAAATGCACAGTTGGACTCAAATAAAATTTTGCTTGTTCAACTAATTATATACGCTTATTTATACTAATAATTATAATACAAATGAATACATGCATATATAAAAATTATGTATAATATCTAATAAAATAAATAGTAATTTAAATATATACAAATAGGTATGAGTATTTATCTACAAATAATTAAATATGTATTATATATATCAAGATATTAAATATCTACCCATATTTATACATAATAAAGAATTAATGAATAAAATATAACATATACATGCATATATAAAAGCGATCTTTATAATTCTATCTACATAATACATGTATATTTATAAATATAATTATTTAATATATATATATATATATTGTAGATAAACCATAATTTATATATATATATATATATAATATAAAATATGACTTGTATGTGTGCGTGTGTTTATATGTATACATATATATATTCACTTGTATAGAGAATTTATACGTGTCAAATATATACTTTAATATATACACACACACATATATCTTTACTAGTTTAAATAAATCTACTTATCTATACATAAATCATATATTATTAATATTATAAAAATATATATTACTATAAATAAATATAAAATATATAAAGTTTTTTTTCAAATATACATACATGTATATATAACATCTATATTATTTATGGAAAATGCTATATACCACCCAAAATTGAATCACTTATTTTTCACTTCCTATATGGTTGATCTAGTCATTGTCCAACTCAATAAATTATTCTTTTTCTTTTATTAACCCCTCCCTGATTTTCCTCCTAAAAATTCTCTTCTCTTTCCTTATTCATGTCTCGTAACTCATCAAAATCTTTTCTTCCTAAATTAAACTCTTGAACTCTTTTTCTTTTGTGTTAAAGATATATCCGAAGTTTTTTCTTTCGTTCATGGCTATGCTAGCCACCAAAGGATCTCTGCAACTCAAAATTAATTCCGAAAAACAACCAGAAGGATCTCTGCAACTGAAAATTAATTCCGAAAAACAACGAAGGACTCTACTGAAAACTAAGAAGCAAACGTGAAAAGAACTCGTATGAACAATTCTCAGAGCAGAATATCACCAAGGATTGGTGCAAGCATCACGGAAAAAAAAGGCTTTATAGGAAGTCATTAGAGTAAAATCTTGAACTATAAAAGGGCTCCACAAATAAGATTGTTTGTGTTCTGTTGTCACTTATTATTATTATTTTTTTTTCCAAACTTGAATAAAAAAATTTCATATTGGAGCAAGTAAAAGTTTTGGGCTCAGCTTTTTCTTCACCAAAGTAAATTTTTGCTGCAATTGGGATGAGAATGAGACTTGCTAATGTAGAATTAAAATTGTAAAGAAGAACTATATTTGCTTCAATCCGTCCAATTTTGATTTTACATATTTTTATTGTAATTGATGACTATCATTTTGAGTTATGTACCAAAAACATTCATGAAAGAAAATTTCATATTCTTTTCGTTCCTTTCCTCTACCAATTTGCTTACCATTGTTTAATAGAGAGCAGGCTCATTGAAGCAAAACCTTGATAGAAAGAAATAATGAAATTTTCTATGTCACTTTTCTTACTAGGCTAGTTGAACTTTGGATCTTCAATGACAAAAGGAAAATAAGTCAAGAGTTTTCATTAATTAGGAAGAACAAAAGTTTGATGGATTCTGAGATGCGAATAAGGAAGGAGAGGAAGAGATTTTTTAGGAGGAAAATCACGAAAGAAGAAAAATTTTAAAAAGAAAAAATAATAATTAAATGGTGAGTTGGAAAACGACTAGGACATCCACGTAGTCAGTCACATAGGAAGTGAAAAATAGGTGATCCAACCTTGGTGGTATATAGCATCACTCATTATTTATATTTATAATATAAATAAGTATATCTATATCTATATCTATCTATCTATATATATATATATATATATATATAGGATCAAGATCTAATACATACCATTTCTTAGATAAGATCTAAGATCCAATATACACCATTGGATCCATTTAATCCAACAATCCATATTTAATACTGAAAGGACGCGGGAAAAGGGACTCCAACTGGTTGAGGGGTAAAAATGTAACTTGGAGATGGTTTTACAGCAACCCAATTCCTAAATTCACTCCATTATCTTCCTCAAATCTCTCCCATTTTTAAACCCACTAATTTTAACTGTAATCAACCCCAATTATCGTGATAAAATCAGCCGAAATATACCAAATCTCACTCATATTGTGATTTCGCGTGCGAGGAACCCTAAAATTATCTCTGAGTTGGATTTTTTTTGGTGGAAGACGATGTGGCCGAAGAAACTATCAAACTTACCAGGCATGAATTATACAGAGCATTTCGCCTATTGTTCGAAGATATGGGTTCCTAATATTACTATTAAGGAAGAAGATGTGGTGGAAGCTCTTGGATTTTCAAACGGTGAGCGGCCTATTGATTTAACGGTCAAGAATATAGAGAGGGTTGACCTATGGACAGACCAATTTGGACTTGTATAATGGTTTGTATTGTAGTGTATAATAATGAATCTAATTTATAATTTGTTATACCATTCTATATAGTTGTATATAAAATTCACAGTGTATAATGGTTTGTGTTGTAGTGTATAATGGTTTGTATTGTAGTGTATAATGGTTTGTATTGTAGTGTATAATAATGAATCTAATCTATAATTTGTTATACCATTCTATATAGTTGTGTATAAAATTCACAGTGCATAATAGTTTGTATTGTAGTGTATAATGGTTTGTATTGTAGTGTATAATAATGAATCTAATCTACAATCTGTTATACTATTCTATATAGTTGTGTATAAAATTCACAGTGTAATATGATTTGTATTGTAGTGTATAATGATTTGTATTATAGTGTATAATGGTTTGTTATTGTAGTGTATAATGATGCAATTGTGATTTGTATTAGGGCTATTGTGAATAAATGATGCAATGTTGCATTGATACCAAGTCCAAGTTTCGTGCATTTGATTTTTCTAAACAACCAGAACATCTAAATTTCACAACTTCCCATACATCAGCATAAGCTGAATAAGCTTAAGAAACTGTTGCTAAATTGATTAAGTTATGTTTTGAGTATCATATCTCATAATCAGTCACTACAAAAAAAATGATTTTTAGTGACGGTAATCTTAGTGATGATAATGCAATTGTCACTAAAGGCATATTTGTAGTGATAACATTTATTGTTATCACTAATTATTGGAAGCAACCATTTTTAGTGACAACATTCTATTTCATCACTAAATTTTGTCACTATAAATTTGGCGCCATTTTGAGATGACGGCGGAAAATAATAGCTGACACTAAAACTGATTATTATAGTGACATTATTAAAAATTATCACTAAAATTCTTACAAAAGCATTTAGTGTCAGTAAAAAGTTATCACTATAAACTTATAGTAATAGTGATAAGAAACTTTTGTCACTAGAATAGTTAGTGTCAATAAACAAATGTCATTAAAAACGTATACCATTAGTGACAAAGATCATTATCACTAGAATATTTAGTGTCAATAAAAAACTATCACTAAAAATATATACCATTAGTGACAATGAACTTTGTCACTAGAAATTTTTTATACGGAAGTTGTATATGCCAAGTTAATAGTCATATTTTCTCAAAATGTTTGAAACAATTTGCCGCCATCAAATTCTCAAATCTCTACATATTGATGCTTGAGATTTATAAATATTAAAATATTTTGCATTGGACAAATTAATAAATTTGATAACATATATATATGTGCACACACACGTGCATATAAATCCTATACTGTAGTAATAATCAACGATCGCACTACTACTAATATCTAATCCTATTGAAAACGAAAAATAATAACAAAAAATATTTAACGAATCAATTATATTTTTTTGGGTAGTGGTGGCTGTTAAGAAATAATTCCGCTATATATGCAAAAATTATTTTTCATATTAATATCTTTTTTATATTATTTATTAATATAATATTTGGAAACCAAACATTTGTGTTTTTTGAACTAATCTGGTACTTGTAATTCTCTAAAGTCATAATATCCATTTTGCGTTCTCATCACTAATTAGAATAAGAATTTAATTCTATTCTACTCATTTGAAACATGAAAGGATGCATATATCTACCTAGTTAATTGAAAATCCAACAAAGCAATGAATAAGGCCTCTCATTTACGTAATTTGGTCATAATGGTCAACTATGGTGGGCATAACATTTATCATACATCTATCTGAAAGTTTATCCTATAATTACCTTAGAAAAACACTACCTCTCTTTATCAAAAAACAAAACACTACCTCTCAACTCACTCACCCCACCAGTACAGCTACAGCTACAGCCTACACGTAGAAACATCAAACAAGCAAAGGCCTCTCATCTTCTCAAACTCACCTTCACAGTCCCCTGTCGCTGCCGCCGCCGGGCCTGAAGATTCCGCCCTCTCAAACTCACGCCCGCCCTCTTTTCTTAGCCTAATTAGTAATTACCCAATTTCAAATCTGAGGTAAGAAACAATAATTTAAGCTATTTAATCTTGTTATTTCTACATTAATGATTAATTTTCTATATTAATATGATGATGTTTGAGGAATATGATTTTTCTTTTATTGATTTACTAATTAGTGTTGGAATTAAGAAAAAAAATGAAAAATCCAAAACAGTGAGTGAGAAATGAGAATATATATATATATATATATATATATATTGGGTAAAATTATGACAAACGGTCAAAATTAACAAATGATTTAGGAATTAGGAGTTGAAAGAGTGGCATGAAATTCTATGATTTCTAGAATGATCAATTTCTTTGAGTTAATTTTCACTCAAGCCTTTATGTTAATTTGTATTTATTAGTATTTGACTTTAATGAATCTGTCAAATAAAATAAAACTAAAAATGTCTATAATGGGTTGTGATGAATATTATAAAATGAACCAAATGTAGTTTTAATTAGAATTGGAATTAAACCCTTTTCTTTTATTGGTTTACTAATTAGTTTTGGAATTGAGGGGAAAAAATGGGAAAAATTGACAGTGAGTGAGAAATGAGAATTTTTTTTTTTGGGTAAAATTATGACAAACGGTCAAAATTAAGAAATGATTTAGGAATTAGGACTTTTCTTCTTCATCTTTTCTCGTTTAGTTGAAAGAGTTGTAGGAAATTCTATGGTTCCTAGAAGGATCATCAATTTCTGTGAGTTAATGTTCACTCAAGCCTTTATGTAAATTTGTTGTTCACGTGTTCATTAACATAATTTGATTTTAATTTAATTAAGTTAGTTAATTAATATATTTTTTAATGTGAGGTCAAAATGTTTATAGGGTCAACTTAGAATTGAGAAAAAAAGAAATATTTGCTATTTTCGTAATTTCTTATCAAGAAAGTTCAAATTGAGAATTCTCATAAAATAAGTATTAAGTCTACTTAGATGGTTTGATATGGATTGATCATTCTGCACTTATTAAATTCCTTTATTCTATTATTTTGTTTAAGTATATTGCAAGTCTTTCTAGTTCCAAAATGCGATGACGAATATAATTTTGTGTGTATAGTACTTGAAATGGATAGAAGTTGGATGATGCTTGAGGATAGAACACGACCCGAGTATGAAAATGGAGTTCAGGAGTTCCTGAATTTTGCATATTCTTCAACTGAACCAGGGAAAAAGATTAGGTGTCCTTGTAAGAAATGCAATAATGTTTATCTCCAAAATCGAGATGATGTAGAAGCTGATTTACTTGAATATGGAATAATTCAAAATTATGTTACGTGGGTGCTTCATGGTGAAGAACTTGATGAGTCCAATGATGAAGGATTTGATTCTGATGAAGAGGAAGATAATGATCAACTTGAGTTCGATGAAGTGAACAACAATGATAGTCGAGGGGATCAGAATGATTATGCTGATATGCAGAGTATGCTAGAAGATTGTTATGCAACATCAACAACAAATGCTTGGAGAGAAGAGGAGGTTATGGGAAATGAAAATGCAGTGCCGAAGTGGGAATCTGATAAATTTATGAGATTACTGGCTGATGCTGATAAGAAATTATATCCAGGTTGTGAAAATTTCACCAAGTTGTCATTTATCGTAAACACTAATGCACATAAAGATTCTTAGTAGATGGAGCAACAAATCATTTTCCATGTTGCTCCAAGTTTTGAAGAAGGCACTTCCTAATGGTGAGACACTTCCTTCCTCATATTATGAGGTTAAAACGATGATTAAAGATCTTGGTTTACACTATGAGAAAATCCACGCATGTGTGAATGATTGTGTTCTATATAGGAAGGAATATGAAAAAGAAGAAAAGTGTCCCAAATGTTCAACATCTCGATATAAAAGTAGTGAGGTTGACACTGATACCAACGACAAAATGAAGTGTAAAAAGATTCCTCAAAAGATTTTACGCTATTTTCCTTTGAAGCCAAGATTGCAAAGGTTATTTATATCCAAGAAAACAGCGGAAGATATGAGGTGGCATAAGGAAAAACGTGAAGATGATGGATTGTTAAGGCATCCTGCTGATGCTCAAGAATGGAAAGAATTTGACCATATGCATAAATCATTTGCTCAAGACCCTCGTAATGTTAGACTTGGTTGGCAACCGATGGTTTTAACCCATTTTCGAATATGAGCTTATCTCACAGTACATGGCCGGTGATTCTTTTGCCATACAATCTACCACCATGGAAATGTTTGAAAGCTCCTTTCTTCATATTGTCAATGCTTATTCCAGGTCCATCGTCTCCTGGAAATGACATAGATGTATTTTTGGAACCATTGATTGATGAGTTAAAGGATTTATGGGATCATGGTATTGAAACTTATGACGCCTCAACTGGTACTAATTTTTGTCTACGTGCAGCAATTTTGTGGACTATAAATGACTTACCAGCATATGGGATAATATCAGGATGGAGTACAAAGGGGTATTTGGCATGTCCTGTATGTAACCAGAAAACGTGTAGCTTTAGGTTAAAAAATGGAAAAAAGATATCCTATATGGATCATCGTCGTTTTTTGAAGCCCCATCACAAATGGCGTAGTCTGAAAAGTGCTTTTGATGGTCAGAAAGAAAATAGAGATAAACCAGTTCCTTTAACGGGGGATGATGTGTTAGAACAACTAAGTTATGTTCGTCCAGTTTCGTTTGGAAAGACACAACCGAAGAAGAGAAAACGTGATAGTGAATTGAACTGGAAAAAGTGTAGCATATTTTTTAGGTTGTCATATTGGAGGACTCTAAAGTTGAGACATAACCTAGATGTGATGCACATAGAGAAGAATGTATGTGATAATATTCTAGGCACATTGTTGGACATTGATGGAAAAACCAAGGATAATATCAGGGCTCGATTTGATTTGCAATTATTGGGTATCAGGCATGAATTACACCCAAAACTCGTTGGGAATTCTTATTTAGTGCCCCCTGCATGCTATACATTATCTACTGCTGAAAAAAGAAAGGTGTGCTCATTTTTAGCCTCAGTGAAGTATCCAGATGATTATGCTGCAAGTTTGTCAAAGCGTGTTGATACTAAGAATTTTCGGCTTATAGGAATGAAAACCCATGATTGTCATACTATCTTACAACAGTTGCTACCACTTTCAATACGTGGGTTGTTGAACGATAATGTGTGTGAGGCATTACATGGAGTTAGCCATTTCTTTAGAAAATTATGTTCAAAGGCATTGAATACAGTTGAACTGGAACATCTTGAGGATCAAATTGCTTTGACGTTGTGCAAGTTAGAAAGAATTTTTCCACCAGCATTCTTTGATATCATGATGCATTTACCTATTCATCTGGTACGAGAGGCAATGTTAGGAGGGCCTGTACAATATCGATGGATGTACCCTATTGAAAGGTAAGATATATTTTAATGTCAGTAAGATATTATGTAGCTATATATTTTTTCAATGTTTCCTTCTTTTTATGAGTTAAGTCAAACATACTCTACAGGTACTTATACAAACTAAAGCAATACGTTGGTAATAAGGCTTTTCCAGAAGGATCAATGGCTGAGGGTTATATTGCTGAAGAGTGTTTAACTTTTTGCTCGATGTACTTGAACGATATTGAGACACAATTCAACAAAGCAGAACGTAATTATGAAAGGCATAGAGGTAGATCGCGAGAAGGATTGTCTGTGTTTTCTGAAAACTCACGTCTTGTAGGGAAAGGTGTCTATGATTATCTTGATGAAAAATCGTGGAAACAGGTTCATTCATATGTGTTGAAGAATTGTGATGAAGTATTGACATTCATGAGGTACTATGGTATTGCATTATTGTAACTATGTTTTTGTTCGCACTTTAAGTATTATATTTGATTTTTGTATTGTCCAATTATTTGAATTAAATATATTTTGTAGTTTAGTGAACACAAGGAAGAACTTAAACAAAATGGTTGCAGAAATGTGGAAAAGAATCACGAGGAGTTTTTCGCTAAATGGCTTGAACGACGTGTAAGTCTTATTTTACAAAAAAAAGTGCTTCACATTGTTTAATTTGATTTATCATTCATTGACTCAAATTCCACTAATAGATTGAAGTGGCGTCAAGTGAAGAAACTTCACTTGTTACTGAGGATCTCTTGCACTTAGCATACGGCCCCGACAAACGGGTAACTCATTATGAGGTTTGTATTGTCAATGGTTTAAGGTTTCACACTAAGCAACGTGAGATGAATAAGAAAACTCAAAATTCTGGTGTGGTTGTCAAAGTTGAGGAGGAATCAGGATTTCGAGATTATTATGGTGTTTTGACAGATATAATTCAACTGGATTATTTGGGAAACCATCACGTGGTGTTGTTTAAGTGTGATTGGTTTGAGGGTAAGTCAGTCCAGAAAGACAAGTACAGCTACACGAGCATTAACACATCAAAGCCATGGAAGACCAATGAGCCATATGTGTTAGCATCTCAAGCACAACAAGTGTTCTATGTTAATGACATCAAATTAGGCAATGACTGGAAAATTGTAATTGAAGCACAAGGTCGAAGCTCATGGATTGTACTTGAGAGCAAAGCAGATGAATGTGTAATTACTAGTGATCATATAGATTTGCATAATACAGTTGAAATGCAGGACTTTACTAGTGATCATATAGATTTGCATAGGAATGATATCCCACCTATAACCATCAATTCAAATGGAGTGATACCTGAGGAAGAGCATGTTGACATATTTGTTGATATTCGAGATGAAGACGAAGATGAAGATTGCACATTGGCTGAATATGACGAAGAAGATGAAGAAGAAAATGCCAACGAAGAAGATGATGAAGAAAATGCTGATGACATCGAGGATGATTGTAGTAGCTACTCTACTACTTGATTGTGGCCTTGTGAGTATTACATCTAATGACTTGTGTGAAAATGAATACCATCGTATTTTCTTTTTCGAGAGATTCTCTAAACAGTTTCATTCTTCTCTTATTCTAGGGTAAGCCCCTTTTATGAAACGAATTTGCACATTGTTTGACATGGTAGCATCATACGCTCTAATTGATGCCCTCTTATACACACCAATTGGATCATCAAAAAATTGATTAACACAGTAGATATTTAGTGTACCCAACTCAGTTGCTTGCGACAACAAGTACAGAATGTAGCTTAGCTCGCAATCAGAACCCGAGAAGTTGAAGATCGTGACCTCATTCAATGCTTCCAATCCCATTGCTCGCAACTTCCAGTCCTTTATGTAGTTGGATACACTAATGTTCGCGTTTTTCCATGGTGCACCCTACACATGTTAAGTCAATTACAATTTTATTTTAGAAACCCAAACAAAGAACTTGTTTAATAACTAATAAACGACAAATCATTAAACTTAAAATATTACCACCAAATCGACTTTAAGCTCATTCAAGCCTGTACATCTACTGATGAGCACCAATGTGACAACAAGATTGTCAACCAGCTTCGAACACCTGATCTCTAGGCTGTGCATATTAACAAAAAAGTACCTCGACATAATGCGATGTAGAGACTCCACACGCGCCAATCTCTAAACAAACAATTAAAAAAAAAGGAAATCAAAACAACTTCTTAAAAGCATTTGCACTTATTCAAACAATGATAGATAGATATACCCTAACAAAATCAATCGGGACACTTGCTTGTTCGCTGGACAACAATTCTTTCGTCATTTTTACAACCTCTCGAAGTAGTTGGTATGTCGAGCAAGTTGATCCGATGTAATTTCGATGACGATGTACTATCCACTGTAAAGAACGAGGTAACGGCCCCAATACTTGTAAATGCCCCGGACCCTGTTCGTCTTGTTTCAATAAAATAATAAGGACATCTACATTGGGGAAGTGTACTTTTATATTCACATTTCCTTGGGCCCGATTGAATGCCATCTTGAATATTTTTACAGAAGGCAAATATGCCTCAAATTCTGTTAGTCCTCTAAAATCACAGTTGAATAACTGCAAATCATTCAACTCGGGACACCATTTTCCAAGGCGGGAAGAAAATGTGTTATCATACAGCACAATGTGCTTCAATATGAGTCTTTTTAAATTTCGTAAATTATATCTATCTTCCCACCTAACAATGTAATTCGGTAGATATAATTTTAACTGAACAAGAGTTTGTGACAAAAACAGGCCGTTAGGGAGTGAAGTGGACAACCGGCCGACTAATTTCAGTATACGCACAGAATGATCTATTCCAAACGCCACCCACTCTTGCCTTATCCAATGCAATTCCTCGGCCCCCATTGGTAACTCAAAGCTCAAGGTTTCAACCACACTTTCATTATGTTCAAGTATAGTGCGATTAACAAAATGAATAAAATCTAAACCATGATAACCCCTTTGTTCGAAATGGTTAATATTGAATAAAAGAGTAGGGATGGAATACCAACAATGTTGAAAATATTTTGATAAAAGACCCAATCGGGCTGCCTCCACAATGCATGCATCCCTTGACAATCTTCCCATAACATGAAAAATTATATCCTCACAAAGGAAACTAAATCCATTATTAAAAATTGTACCTCGTTCCATGGTTGTGGAAGATGATCCTCACAAATATCACCTGTTTATATTCTGAAAATTCTTTGTAGGGTTTGGTGGAGGAAGAGAATGTGCTCACTAACTTTAATTAACCTTAAAAGAGTATTTAGCTTATTAGGTAAAAAAAAATAGTAATAAAAGAGGAAAACAAGATCTGCCCAAGATCTTTCATCGAGATAAGGAAACAACTTTAGGGTACAAAGAAAAGACACACTACTCTTGACATTACAAAGATATAGTAAATGAAATTATTTTCATTTTCATCATCAAACTACGATGGAAACTGTGCAAAACAGTGGATTATTATCTGATTATAATAGTATTATTAGTTTTTATAATACAATACAATTACATATTTGATATTAATACATAACATGAAAAATTATTTAATGTAATTGTAGCCGTTGGAATTAAAACCGTTGAATGCTGAAGAGGTCACCAATGTCTAAAAGCTTTTTCAACTTTCTTTCTTTTGTTAATTACTAACAAATGACAAAAATGGAAGACAAAGTGGCGTATAAGTTTCTTTCTTTTTCAACTTCCTTTCTTTTTCCTTGATTAGCTTTCAATTTGATGGTGACAAAGTGGCGTACAACTTTCTTTTTTAACTTTCAACAAAGTGGGTAATTCATCTCAATATAATAGCTTTCAACTTTCTTTTTCCTTGATTAACATATACCAATTTTTCTTTTCTCCAGAGAAATAGAATAAACTCTTTCGTAAATAATATATATATTTTGATAATACAATACAATTACATATTTGATATTAATATATAAATAATAAGCTTTTTACTGTACAAAGAATTATTATTAAACATAAGCACATTATTAGATATTATTTAATGATAGATATATCTTTTTAAAGTTAAAAAGACACACGACTCTTGACATTATGCTTTAGGGTACATAGATATATAGATATATATAATCCCAAGATCTTTCATCGAGATAAGGAAACAACTTTAGGGTACAAATAATTATTACAAGGTCAAGTATCATCAACTCTAACTCTTTGTTTAGATATATTTCTAAATCTATCTCCTTTTATATGATTTGAAACAAATACTCTATATGATGATTTAAGTGATATGATTTTGTTGGGCCGGTGTAACACAAATATTTGTGAATTACTAACAAATAAAAAAAATACAAAAAAAGAAGACAAAGTGGCGTGTAAAGCCACTTTGATTACCAATTAAGTTAATTTAACATTTCTTAACAATTTAACATAATAAACTATGAAACTAATCAAGTAATAAAACAACATAATTTGCGGAAGACTTAATCATTTTTTTACTATTAAAATAAGAAAGTAATAATACTAATAAAATATTAAATTGTCAACTTTTATTTTGGAAGCGGGAACTAATGCAATGAAATGATGGACCCAATTGACAATGTGGTGATTTCTTTATATGTTATCTTATTCCATTTGGATATATGTGGTCCTATCATCTATGTACACATTAGTGTGCTAAATTTAAATTAATGTCATATATATATATATATGTATGTATATATATTATACCATGTGATCCGTCCACCTTTGTCTAGGCCAAATACCTTGGTTAACTTTTATCGAGGATATGGAATTTCAAAATATGCCCAAGATCTTTCATCGAGATAAGGAAACAACTTTAGGGTGCAAAGAATTATTATTAAACATAAGTACATTATTAGACATTATTGAATGATAGATATATCTTTTTAAAGTTAAAAAAACACACGACTCTTGACATTAAAGGACACGATGTCTCTTGACATTAAAGAAAACAAAGTCTCTTAACATTAAAGTGAGCACATTCACACGACTCTTGACATTAAAGGACACGACGGCTGAGTAAAAAATGTCGGCCCGGTGTAACACAAATATTTGTTAATTACTAACAAATAAAATAAAAAAGAAAAGAAAATACAAAAAAAAAGACAAAGTGGCGTGTAAAGCCACTTTGATTACTAATTAAGTTAATTTAACATTTCTTAACAATTTAACATAATAAACTATTAAACTAATCAAGTAATAAAGCAACATAATTTGCGGAAGACTTAATCATTTTTTTTACTATTAAAATAATAAAGTAATAATACTAATAAAATATTAAATTGTCAACTTTTATTTTGGAAGCGGGAACTAAATTTTTTTTTGCCCAAGTGAAAAGGCAAACCAAAAACCCCTCGCCCACTTCAGCAAAGCAAAAAAAACCCAAAATAGTTTTACAACAAATCGCTCCCGTCAAACCGGAATAGCAGCCGTCAAACCGAATCCTTCGCGCACAGCAAATCGCCGTCGTCAAACATACATTACTAGTGAGTCTAAATAGTTGATTTTATTGTTTTTCATTGTTTATGTTTGGAATTAGTCGAGGTGTCTGAATTTTGAATTGCCTAGTTTTTTAGATTTTTGATTGCTATATTTTATTTATGTACATTACTAGCTAAGTTAATGTTAAAATACACATTGATAATAAAATTGAGATTTGGTGACTAGAGGTGTCAATGTTACGAAATTGGGGATTTACATTATATTGTTAACCTATAGCTCAAACACTGCAAATGCATAATGAAATAAATAATTAATAGCAATGCAAGCTAGCTATTTATTGACAAGAACTGTTGTACAATGCAACGGGAATAGATGCTTTGTTATTTATTACTCTTATTTGTTTATATGCTTATATATATATATATAGATAATATATAATATACTAGTATAAAGGAAGATATTGATTATGTGTTCTTCATGGAGTAAGTGTACTCGTGCATGTAAGCCATTTGTCCATAATCTCCATGTGACTTTAATGTTAAGAGACGTTGTGTTTGTGTGCGTCTTCACAAGAACTTAGAATTATGTGCTTTTGTGTGAACTATAGAACTTTCTTTTAGTTTTTGTTTACTGACAGAGGATGTTATTTTTGACGTAGTTTTGGACATGACTACTCGCAACCAATGTAGGCGTAGACAAACTCAAGCGGGACAGGATATTCAAGAACAAGAAGCAGAATTCACTGATTCACAAATTGATAACAATGTTGAAGGTTGTATAATATTATAAATTTTATGTTGTATATAACTTTTAGTTTGAATTTTGCTGTTTAATACTAGTCAATTAATTTGAGCAATTTAAGTATATAGAGAACAACTACATGGTTAATTACTTTTTATTCAGGAACATCTGCCACGAGGAAAAGAGGGATAACAACAGGTATTTCAGTTGAAAAGAAAAGGCGCAAGGGAGAGAAGCTCGAGGTGACTATTCACCCACACCGACAACGAATTGTTGGTCACAATGCTAAAGAGGTCAAGACCGAGATTTGTGTTGTCCTTAAGCAACATGCGCCCCTTCAATATGCCTACTGGAAGGATATTCCCACTGAAAACAAGAAGAAGATGTGGTTGGCGATGAAAGTATGTATACTTTTTCTCTTTTTGAAATCAATATTAAATTTAGAATAGAAATTTCCACTAATGATTCCTTTTGCACATGAACATTGCAGCAAAAGTTTAATCTTCAAGAAGACTTCAAAGTCAAAGACATAGTTTACCAGCAAATGAACCGCCAATATCGAAGTCGTCGACACAAGCTACATCAGTACTACATTTGCAACAAAGATGGCGAAGATATATTGCACCAGCCTCCTAGTGGAGTAATTCCAGAAGATTGGGAGTTATTGATTAACTACTTCGAAAGCGATAAGTTTAAGGTATTCTAAGAAGATAAACTCTTTGTCCATTGCACTTATTTTTATTTAATAAGAATTTATAATTTTTATAAATGCAGAAAGTTAGTAATAGAAACAAGGAAAATCGAAAGAAATTGACAATGAATCATGCATGCGGGACAAAATCTATTGCACAGTTCTGCTACGAAGAGGTAAAATATTTAGAAAATTTTCATACACTCAATATTGCTTAATTTTATACTCATCCTAATTTTTATTCAGCGTGATCCTGAAACCGAGCAAGAGCCAACACGAACTGATACTTGGAGGAGAACTCGACACAGTGTGAAGAAAAATGGTTGGGTAGATGAAGCTTCGCGTGAAGCTCATGTAGTTATCTAAGTTATATAATGTAATTGATCAAATTATGTTAGTAATACAGGATATTTAAATTGAAATTAATTTTTGCAGGAGGATTTGACGAGATTGCAGAGTCAACCAATTGAGGATGGTCAGAATCCCATGACTGAAGATGAAGCATTCATAGTGGTGTTTGGAGAAGAGAAATCAAACCGGTTACGTGGTTGTGGGGATGGCCTAAAGCCACCTTCTAAAAGAGGTCAGAGAATAAATAAAGAATTAGAACGGGAGAACGAGGAATTGAAGAAAAAAGCTGAAGAAGATAGAGAAGCTCTGGAGTCACTCAAAAAAGAAAACAAAGACATGGCATCACGTTTGGAGTCATTGGAATCTCAAGTCAACAATCAAGAAGCTCAAGTAAATGCCCAAGTTCAAGCCATTCTCAAAAGTCAACTTCCTGCTATCATCCAGAACTTGGGCACCATTGGTCAGACTCATCCACCGGCTAATGTGATTTGAACCAACCAGTGTGTTTATTTGCAAATGTTGATTTGAACCAACCAGTGTGTTTTTGCAAATGTTGATTTGAACCAACCAGTGTGTTTATTTAAGGCACTCTTATATACAATTCTTCTTTTGGTTTCTTGTGTTTTAATATGATTAAATCTAATTATTAATCAATTTTTATAATTGCTTGGAAATGTTTGTCACTAAATTGAATATATACATTGTCACTAAAGATGACCTACAATGAAGACTTTTGTTTTCATTATATAATCCAAAATTGTTAATTTATAAACTCTATCATTAGTAAATATTAATAGATTAATCTTATAGTGACGACTCTAAAATTTTAGTGACAAACACAAACTTAAGTAGTGATAGTTAAAGTTGTCACAATTACTAATGATCTTTAGGGATAAGACTTATTTTCGTGACTGATATTGTATTTTAGTGACGATATTTATGTGTAACTAAAGCACTATGTTCCAGTGACAATATTTATGTGTAACTAAAACACTGAGCTATGTGCACGATATATATGTGCAACTACAACATTGAGTTCAGTGTGACATTAGGCGCAATACAAGCTGAGTTTCACTGACAATACTTTACGTGAACTAAAACACCGCAGTTCTAGTGACGACGTTTAGGTGCCACAAAAACACTGATTTTAGTGACGATTTGGGTAGTGTGACTAAAGCTTTTAGCCACAGCACTATAGTGACAAACCCAGTGACAACCTATAATTGTTGTCAAGTTTAATTTTAGTTACAACTTACTATAATAGGACAAAGTCTTCGTGACAAAAAATATAATTTTTGTAGTGA